>BGZK01001370.1:0-164417 GCA_005406025.1 Eumeta japonica
AGCAGCGAACGCAATGATGCGCGCGGTGTCGATCTGCGACTTCCTCGATTCTGAGGGCTGCACATCTTGAACGAGGGCAATACGCCACGTTCAGGGGTGTATGGGGATCGTCTCCTCAGAGCGTGGTGGATGTGACTGCGTGCAGCTCCGCTCTACTGGATGAGCGGAGGATGGCAGGTGGTCCGGACGCATCCTCGGACCATAACGCGGTCACGTTCGCCGTGCGGGTGGAGGGACGATCCGGCCCTCGGCCTCTCTCTGGTACGAGTCTACTACACGGCAAGGCTCGATGGTCCGAGGTTCGCAGCAGCCATGGATGCTGCTCTTAATGAACGGACTCTGACCACCGAGATGGTGAAATCTGTGGGCTCGTGCGACCAACTCGACGAGGTTGTTGAGACTTACACCGATGCATCCGACAAGCTTACGACGCTGCCATTCCACGTAAAAGCTCGAACACGCGTGGACTGAAACCCCTGGTGGAGTCCCGAGTTAGAGGGGCTGAAACGAGATGCGCGCACAAAGCGGCGCATCCGAAATGCAACCGTGGGAGTACGTGGTCGGGAGTATGTGCAGGCTAGGGAGGTTTACGAAGGGCAGTGGCTGAGGCGCAGACCGAGCTGGAAACGGTTTTGCTCTGCACAGGATGGAGAGCCTGTGGGACGGCATCTACAGGTCATCAGGGAAACGGGAAAAACGGGAGGATGTCCTGTAAAACTGACTCAGGACAAGCGTAGTAGGTCCGGACAGGTCAGCGACCCTCCTGGCGGAAACCTTTCCCTGATGACCGTGTCGATACTGACGATCCGTATCATACGGAAGTCAGAAGGCAGGCTCGCGAGGGTAGTCCACCCAGCTTCGGGGATCTGCCCGGGGTGGACCACCTTTACCAGGGCTGAGATTAGGTTTGCTCTTAAAGCATTCCACCCTCGAAGGCCCCGGGCATTGATGGGTTCACCTCGGACATATGCCAGGCTGCTGCATTTTCCGGGATCTGGGATTGTTCTAGCGATGGCCAATAAGTGCCTTGAGCTGGGATACGAGCCTGGAAGGTGGCGGCAAAGGTGATCCCGAAGCCGGGCAGAAGACTACGCCCGTCCAGTCTTACCGTCCTATAGGTCTGCTCCTGTGCTGGGCAAAACAGTGAAGAAGGATGGTCGGTCGCCTCCAGTGGCACTTAATGCCAAACTTCAGGCGACGCAGTATGGCTTCACGCCACAGCGCGGACGGAGGACGCCCTGATCTGATGACACATATCTATCAAAGGTTAAATCTCAAAAGATCATACTAATGGTGTCATTGGACGCCAAGCGTTCGATGGCGGCGTTGGAGACCGGCTGCGCGCCCTTGGCTGCCAGGTGAACCTCCATGGCCTGGTCGAGGCTACCTTCGGGACCGGGAGGTAGTCGTCAAGTACGCTGGAGGGAGTGCAGGAAAGGGACTTCAAAGGGTTGTATACAAGGTTCTATAGCCGGTCCAACCTTTGGAACCTGATCCTGGATTCCCTACTAGAACTCGGGGAACTCGGCGTATACGTGCAGGCGTTCGCGGATGATGTGGTCCTCATGTTCTCGGACAGTCGGCTTCGTCGATCGAGGAGGAGGCAACCGCGCTCTAGCTCGCGTGCACTGCTGGGGAGTCAGAAATAAGCTGAGGTTCGCGCCATCGAAAACAAACTCGATGGTGCTGACCAACTGAAATATGACGACCCAGTGGTGCACATGAATGGCGAGCGGATTAGCTCATTGGCGAAATACTTCCTCGGTCTGACCATAGACAAAAGCTGACGTTCATTCCTCATGTCGCCAGGCTTGTAAAAGGCTACTAATATTTACAAGGGCTTAGCCCGAGCAGCCAGAACGACGTGGGGTCTGAGTCCGGAGATCGTGAGGACCATATACTTACCGTGATAGAGCCTATCGTTCTGTACGCTTCGTGCGCTTGGGCACCGGCGACGAGGAAGCTCGGCGTGCGAAGATGCTCGACGCTGTCCAGCAGCGTCGCTCTGAAGGCATGCCGGGCTCACCGTACAGTGTCCTGCATTCCGCGCTCATCCTCGCGAGCCTGCTCCCTCTAGACATTAGAGTGAGGGAAGTGGCCTGGTTATACGAGGTTAAGCGCGGAAAGATTTGGGGACACACGTCGACCGGGAGCTCGAGAGACCCGTGTATTTCGGCGATTTGCCTCACCCGCGCACGTGCCCGAGATCGGGTAGAGCGTCGAGGATCTCGACCCCAGACGGTGGACCGTCTTGCCGTCGTCGGCCGCGCATTTTACCGACGGTAGCCGCATCGAGGCAAAGTCGGGCGGCCCTGACGGAGTGGCGGGACGGTAGGGATGGTACTCGACGCTACGACTCGATCCCTTCTGCACGGTCTTTCAGGCGGAGATGGTCGCGCTGCAAGGGCGATACGGAGGGTGAATGGTAAAGACGGGCTGGTCAGCATTTTCAGTGACTCCAGGTCCTCCTGGAGATATTGGCCGGCCGGACCTATCACCCTCTGGCCCATGAAGCTAGGCGCGACATCTCCGAGATCGTTGCGGAAGGCAGGGCTGTGCATTTGGGTTAGAGCGCATGCCGGAATCGCGGAAACGAGCGTGCGGACGAAGCTCGCCAGGCGCGCCGCCCTCACCAAGGACGGCAGCGGACTATGACAGGTTTCCGCTGTCGTACGCGAAAAGGGTGATTAGGGCGGCGAGCCTGGAAGAGTGGCAGGAACGATACGCCGAGGAGCAGGTGAAATCACCAAATGCTTCTTTCCCCGAGTGGAACAAGCGTACCGGGTCCTCCGAAAACGGAAATGACGTCCCACTTGGCGCAAACCCTTACGGGACATGGCGGGTTCTCACAGTACCTACATAGGTTCAAACTGAAGGACTCGCCATACTGCGCCTGTGATCCCAAAATCAGGACGTGCTGCACGTTCTCGAGGAATGTCCAATGTTTCTGCGGGAGCGTGTGGCACTGGAAACAGAGATTGGCGTCATTGTCGGGAGGGAGTTTCCAACAATAGTTGAAGACGACCAAAAGGCAAAATTTTTGGACTTTTGTTGCAAGGTAACGGAAAAACCTCAAATTGAATAGAGATTAATAACGAAGGAAGATATAATGTACGGATAGGTGACAAGAAAAGTTAACATTAATTAAAGTGAAAAATAGGGATGATAGGAAAACTTAATGTAATAAATATTAAAATGGTTAAGATAAATGAGATATATACAATATAATAAATATTGAAGTAGATAAAGAGAAATGTAATGTATATACAATGTAATAGATATAAGTGAAGGGTTATATAAAAAAAAAAAAAAAAAAAAGAACAGAAAAAGAAATGAAAAGATTCAAGGAAAAAAAGGAAAAAAGAAGGAAAAAACACAATAACAATAGAAACTTTTTACCCTCCCTATCACCCCTAAAATTAAGAGATGAAAATTAGTGCGAGGAATGAACCTGAGACTAGGTATACAAGGGCCGTGGTCGCCATGCCACGGGGCATTTAAAAAAAAAAAACCTAACCTAACCTAACCTAACCTAACCTAACCTAACCAGTCGCGAGCATACCATACCACGACCATATGCATGGGCCACACGACAATTGCTCTGGTTGACGAAATCCGCCTCCTGGGTCTAATGATCGACAAGAGGCTGACGTTCGTGCCCCATGTGTCCAAGGCGTGTAAAAAGGCTACCAACATTTACAAAGGCATAGCCAGGGCGGCCAAGGCCACATGGGGATTGAGTCCGGAGATAGTGAGGACGATTTACGTCGCCGTGATAGAGCCTATCGTCATGTACGCATCGTGCGCTTGGGCACCGGCGACGAGGAAGCTCGGCGTGCGAAAGATGCTCGACGCTGTCCAGCGCAGCGTCGCTCTGAAGGCATGCCGGGCTCACCGTACAGTGTCCCTGCATTCCGCGCTCATCCTCGCGAGGCTGCTCCCTCTAGACATCAGGGTGAGGGAAGTGGCCTGGTTATACGAGGTTAAGCGCGGAAAACATTTGAGAGACATATGTGCCGACCGGGAGCTCGAGAGCCCCGTGGATTTCTGCGAATTGCCGCACCCCGCGCACATTCCCGAGCTCGGGTTCGAGAGTGTGGAGGACCTGGATCCGACAACGATGGACCGACTCGCCATAGTCGGGCTGCACATATATACCGACGGTAGCAAAATCGAAGGTAAAGGTCGGTGCGGCCCTGACGGAATGGCGGGACGGGGTGGAAGGGAACTCCGCATATCGACTCGAGTCCTTCTGCACGGTATTCCAGGCAGAAATGTTCGCCCTGCACCGGGCAATTAAGAGGTTAAAAAGGTAAGGATAGACTGGTCAACATCTTTAGTGACTCAAAGTCATCGTTGCAGATGTTGACCGGTCCCACTACCTATAACCCTCTAGCCCATGCAGCGAGGCGGGACATACTGGATATCGTTGCGGAGGGTAGAGGCGCTTGTTTGGGTGCGAGCCCACGCGGGAACCGCGGGAAACAAGCGTGCTGACGAGCTCGCCAGAAATGCCGCCCTAAAAGACGACAGCGGACTATGATCGTTTTCCGCTGTCGTTCGCCAAAAGGCGATTAGGGCGGCGAGTTTGGACGAGTGGCAAAGAGATACGCCGAGGGAAGCACTGGTGATATAACCAGTGCTTCTTTCCCCAGTGAAAGAGGCGTACGGGTCCTCTCGAGGGTCAGTATGACGCCCCTCTTGGCGCAAACCCTCACGGGACACGGCGGATTCGCCCAGTATCTACATAGATTCAAGCTGGCGAGTTCGCCTTACTGCGCATGCGCGGACAAGACTCAGGATCTGCTGCACGTTCTGGAAGAATGTCCGATCTTTCTGAAGGAGCGTGCGGAAACCGAGGTGGGCATTGGCGTCCAAATCCTGAGGGAGAACTTCCCCGACCTCTTAAAGGATGACCAAAAGAAAAATTTTCTTCACTTTCTGCGAGGGTAGTAAGGAGGTCGGTCGGAAAAACGGGTCGACGGCGAATTTAATTTTAACAGTTAAAAGGCCAAAACGGCTGTGACAGTACTCTTTGGTACTTTGTATAAGCGCAGTCTTGGTTGACACAGGAATATTAAGGAATTTTAACAAATGACGAATATGGGTATTAATAAAGCAATATAACAAATAAGCAATAAAATTGTACATAGGTTAAGTAAAGAGTTATGTTATAAATTTAATATAGTGAATAAGTTTAATAAAGTAATTAATTAAGATGGATAAAAAAAAATATATGTATATAAAAAAATAAAAATATATATATACATAAATGATTACATAAAAAAAAAAATTATAACAATATATACTAAAAAAGAGAAAAAGTTTTATTTAATTTGAAATTCCCAAACACACAAGTCTGTCAGGCTGCGCAAAGAGATGAACAGAACCTGAGAACAAAGTATAAAGAGCTGTCGTGTACTGTGCGACAGGGAGGCTGTTAAAAAAAAAAAAAAAAAAAAAAAACCAGTCGCGAGCCAACCGCCGCGCAGTAAGCTTACGAGCTCCGCAAGCCTAAAATTGGTTAAAACGCAAAAAAAGCTTGGAATGCAGTGTTTTATATATCGCTGGAAGCGCGCTGCAGAGAGCTACAAAGTGGTGTAATTCATAAAAAGATCGGATAAAAAATGAAGTTTCTATAGTGAAAAACGGTGTTTTTGAAAGTGAAAGGCGTCCTGATCTCTAAATTTTGATCGACGAGCCCCGTGTTTTTTGGGGTCGTCGAGTGCAGGTCGTTTTAACGCATCATCTGACGCGGTTCGAGATTTTTCTCGCGGTCCGTTCCCGAGAAAAACGGGAAAAACCGGAAGATCCGGGACCGCGGAATCCCGAATCACGACGTCGTAGCGAGGAACGAGATAGCTCATTCGCTTCGCGTCCCGACGGCCATTCCAACGACGTATTTCACGTCCTTCTCGGATCCCCGGTTCGCTTACAATCGACGGAAGCGGCATCGGAGCCCGCCGCCGACGTGTTCCCGAAGGTATAACTCGGGAATAAGATCGGCAGCCCCAACATTTTTTGGTGCCACCGGGTGCGAACCGCCGGCGTGCTTCCTGGTGCCGAATCCGGGAATTTTCTCGCAGCCCGTTTCGCGGATATCCGGAAAAACCGGAAACCGCGTGGGCGCGAAGTCCCGGATCCTGACGTCGGGGAGAGGAGTGCGACGCGTCATCTGGAGTGTGCTCTAGAGCTGTCGATCAACGCGTCGAGCATCGCCCTGCGAGCCCTGGTTCCGGTGGGGGACCGGGAAGACCGAATTAAGTGAGTGCGGACCTATTCCCGGGGCATAGCTCGGAAACGGGATCGGCGACGTTTTCACTATATAGATAAGTTTGTGCACGCTCGTATTCTGAGTAGAACCGCATTTACTCGAGGGTCATCGGACCTACCATTCCGTAGAAAATTCGGTAAAACCGGAACCGCGTGGTTATGGGGTCCCGGACCTTCGAGGTCGGATCCTAGAACAGCATACACCAGTCGAAGCGAAAAAAAAAGGCGATTCCAACGACACCAGAATTGTGAAAATCGGACCAAAAATACAGGAACAGTGAAAGAGAATAGATTAGTTTTTCTACGGTTTAAATAATTTTCCGAGGGTAAAAATTTTTTCTTGTTCTGTGAAATCCGAAATTAATGAAAACAGGGAGAAATAAAGGGAAAAGGAGGACTTGATAAAGATAGGACCCCATTAAAAACCCCAGTGCATGAAATTCCAGTATAGTCGAAAAATTAATGAATCATTATAAATCCATTATTCCGTTGAAGTATTTGGAGCCTATACCCTAACGTTTGATATAAGGCCCAGACTCAATTGATATCGTGTTTACATTGTGACTGTCTTGGTGGATTATATTATTGGACAATAATTATTTTATTGATATTTCGTTTACTTTTATCTATTTTTATGTTTGATTGACTATTTTAATTAAGTTAAATAATCGATTTTTAATTATTTCATTATTGATGTTTTGACTGTTTAAAATTAAATTGTTGTTTGTATCTTAATTGCTATTGTTAAAAATAAAAAAGAAGAGAAAGAGGAAAAATAAATAATAAAAAGTTTTTTCTGCCTATTAATGATATTGTAATCGATACGGTATAGGGGTGTTGAGAATTCATTAATGGATTTGACTGTGGGCTATACTACACTCATATAATATATCTGGGGGCCTATACCGAACAGAAATTGACTTAATTGTTGTACACTATTAATTGTTACTGTTTTGATTTAGCTGTATTAATGTTAATGAAATACTGATTTTAACGAAATATTGATTGTCTTGATTGATCGATTGTTTTATTGTTTTTATATGTTGTTCTTGTCGCAATTATTTTAGTAATTAGACATTTTATATTTGAATTATTTGCTGTTTATAGTTTATGTAATTAATTTTAATTTACATTTGACCTTGATATAGTCGATTAATTATAATTTTACACCGTATTTTACATTGTAGGATTTTAGTAATTAGACATTTTATATTTGAATCATTTGCTGTTTATAGTTTATATAATTAATTTTTATTTACATTTGATCTCGAATTAATTGACTGATTGTTTGATTTTTGCACTATAGTACTTTGCGATTGGCATTTTGTATTTGAATCTTTTGTTGTCTATGGTTTGATGTAATTAATTTAAATTTACATTTGACCTTATTTAATTGATTGATTATTTGAATTAATGTTGTATTTTGCATTGTGTATTTGCGGTTGGACATTTTAAATTTATTATTACATTTTGGAATTAATTGGATTGCTTTTACAACTGATTTTAATTGTTACATTATAGAATTCGATATTATAATTTATTTGTTATTGGAACATTTACGCTTTGGAATTCAATATTCTGACTGCATTGCTTACTACAACTGCACGTATTTTAATTGAAAGTCAGATATTAGATTTGTGTTGTTTCCTACATTTTTACATATTTTTTCAGCTTTGTATTACGAATTCGAAAACTGTTATTATATAGTATTAATTTTTCAAAAGAGGGAAGAGAAATTAAAATATATCCCTAATTGTAAGTTGTCCGTATAATAATTTCTAAATTGAAATTAATAATCGTGTGAATTTGTTGCCGTGTCGAGGGGAAACTTGGACACTATTATTCCGATATATACTGTGCCGACATTTCATTTTTCTTATTGTTTCTCTTTGCATCTTGGAATTAATATCTTGAGTCAGTTGTATGTTCATGGTTTAACACAGTTAAATTGTTTTGCATATGATTAAAATTGGGTGATTAATAATTTGATGTGAAACATTATATTTTGCTATTACAAATTGATATAGAAATTAATTGTATTTTGGAGGGTAGAAATTTTTCTTTCTTATCTAGTGAAACAAAAAGTAATTAATTAACTGAAGTTTTGATATTGAAATTATTTTGTTACCTGCATTTTGACATACTATTCTGCTTGTTGCATAAAAGATTGGATATTTTAATATTTTAATTTTAATTTGTTTTGCTTTTCACAGCTACGTAATTGTAAATTAATATTGACATTTTACGGTTTAACAACATCATAAATATTGGACTTATTGCGTGGGAATTAATTAATTTATTGTTTTTAATGATTGCGTGACTGACTATTTAACATTCCAAAGTTGTATTGATTATTGGACTGTGAGAGTTTATAATATAACTTCATAGTACAAATCTGGCCGGCTTGTGGCTAGATTACGATAAAATAATTTTGAGCCTATCGAGCTGATAAATCCGCGTCGATTGAGACCCATCTCGAGGCGATCGGGGGCCTTATTACCTAAAAGAAATCGATTTCTGATTTCGCAGGATTTTAAATTTATTTTAGTAATTCCCAAGTTGATATTTCGAAATGCTAATTGTCTTTCTATTAATAGTGTTGCCTCTACAATGAAATCACTAAATTATCATAATGAAATTTAATCGCATATTTGAATTCAAAAACCGTTAGGAATCGCGATTTCGCAATTATTCGAAAATTACGCTCTCAAACCGAAAACTGGTCTATAGCGATTCTCAAGCGATTTACAATCGATTTTCCGTCATTCGTATTTCGTACAAAGAATTTTTTTTTTTTTAATGTAAATTGTTAGATTAAATAAAATCTTTACACATTTATCGAGAACTTAAGAATTTACAATAATATGGTATAATTGGACTGATCTGATGATGGAGCCAGAAGGTAGGCCCAGGAATTCCATAATGGAATAACATATCCTAGTTGTGTTTCAACTTGTCAGAGTTGTCTTGAGATGTACTCTCACCATGAGTGATTTTCAGATTCTGATGATGGAGACGGAAGGTAAACATAGGAACTCCATGATGAAACAACGTATCCTGGCCGTGTTTGGCCTTGTAGAAATCGTCTTGAGATGTATTTTGACCATGAACGATTTTCAGGGTCTGATGATGCAGCTGGAAGGTAGGCACCAGTAGTCTATAATAGAACAACATATCCAAGCGGTGTTCGCGGTTGTTGGAATTGTCTTGGGATGCACTTTAACCGTGATTGGTTTCCAGGGTCTGATGATGGAGCCGGAAGGTAGACGCTAGTACTCCATAATGAAAAAACACAGCCAAGCCGTGTTTGGACTTGTTGATATTCTCGTGGAATACAGTTTGACCATGATTGGCTTTCAGGGTCTGATGACGGAGCTGGAAGTTTGGAAGCTCCATCATCAGAACCTGAAATTGTGCCATGCCGTCCGGGCTCCATCATCAGACCCTAAAAGCCAATTATGGGAAAATTCCACTTAAAAAATTCTATTAAGAACATATACGACTAGGTTACGTTGTTCTATTATCGAGTACAAGTGCTTACCTTCCGGCTCCATCATCAAACCCTGAAAGTCACTCATGGTGGAGAGTACATCTTAAGACAACTCTAACAAGCTCGTACACGACTAGGCTATGTTATTCCGTTATAAAGTTCCTTTGCCAACCTTCTGGCTACTTCATCAGATCAGTTCAATTATACCATATTATATTGTACAGCCATCGGTCCTAGATAAGTGTACAAAGTTTAAATTTAATCTAACGCTTTAAAGTCACTTAAAATTGCGTATAAGAATAACATTTTTTATGCCTAACAATTTCGACACGCAAATCGATTCCGGAATCGCAATCGATTTCTACTTTTACGTAATAAGGCCCCCGATCACGGGAAGCGACGAAAACATCAAAGGGCCGCCGGTTGAACCGACGGCTTAATTTGCCTCGACCCGTGAAAGGTGTGAGGTCGCCTCGTCTGGCGTATTATTATATTTTGAGTTAATTGCTGTTCATAGTTTGGCATAGTTAAATTGTTGTACATATGACTGGAATTAATTGATTAGTAATTTGATTTTATATTTTTTCATTACATTGCTTCCTATAAGTGGATATTAAAATTTTATTATTGCTCTTGAAATTTGACACTTAAATTGATTAATTATCTTCCATAAATTGACATTAATTTGGTTGTACATTGAAATCTTATATTTAATATTTTGCTTTTATAATTGCGTAATTGATTATTAAATATTTCAGGGTTGATATTTTAATTGATAGGATTGCTTTCTACAGTTGATTTTGATTGTTACGTTGTGGAATTCGATGTTATAATTAATTGCCATTAAAATATTTTACACTTGCTTGATATTCTAACTGCGTTGCTTTCTACAATTGAACATTTTGGATTTTTATATTCCACATTTAATTGGAAGTTAGATTGAATTTATTTTCCTGCATTCTGACGTGTTTGTTCTGCATAGTTCTTGCATTAAAGATTGTATATTTTAAGTTTTAATTTGTTTTGCTTTTCACAATTGCGTGATTGATTAAGTAATATCTTGGGATAGACATTTATCTGTTTGAATGTCATTATAAGACCTATTTTGCCATTACAAATTGACATAGAATTTATTTTGCACTTCGGAGGGTATTTCCTATTTACTGAAACGAAAAGTAATTAATTAATTGAAGGTTCGATATTGAAATTAATTCGTTTCCTGCATTTTAATATATTTATTCTGCTGGTTTTACACAAAAAATTGGATATTTAATTCTAATTTGTTTGCTTTTCACAATCACGTAATTAATTAATTAATATTGACATTGATACAGTTTAACATCTTAAATATTAGACTTATTGCGAGGGAATTAATTGATGTATTGCTTTTCATAATTGCATAATTGACTGTTTAACATTTTAGAGATATATTTAGTTGTTGGATTGTTTTCTAATACTGATTTAATCGCTTACATTTAAAATTCGATATTATAAATTACATCATACAATATAGCATTTTGCTTTGTGCTCTTTAAAGTTGGATATTTGGATTTGTTTTACTTTCACAATTGCGTAGTTAATTGATTGAACATTTTGAGATAGACAATCGAATTAATTAAGCAGTATTATATAGAATTTATTGCGATTACAGCTAAGGCATAACCGGTATACTATTGTTCGATATTTTATGTCTACAATTGATCCTGTATTGTGCTGACATTTCATTTTGTGAACTTCTCTTTGCATTTTAGGGTCGATTTTTTAATTATTTGCTGTACATAAATTAACATAGTTGAATTTTATATTGGCTTGAATTGGTTGATTAATAACTTGATTTTCAGCATTGTATTTTTACTTTATTTTATTCCTACAATTGGACATTAAAATTTTATTGTTGCTTTTTGAGATCCGACATTTAATTGATTGAATTTTCCATAAATTGACATTAATTTAGTTACATTTAAGATTTTAAAATTTAATATTGGAATTTTGATATTTTAATTTATTTGCCTTTCATAATTGCGTAATTGTTATTGAACATTTCGGGGTCGATGTTTAATGGATTGGATTGCCTTCTATAATTGACTGTTAATTGGTTTACATTATAGAATTCGATACTTTGAATTATTTGCTATTGAAATATTTAGATTTTGGAGTTTAAAATTCTGACTGCATAGCTTTCTACAGTTGTATATTTCTGAATTTTTACATTCTACACTTTAATTGAAAATTGGATATATTAGGTGTATTCACCTACTATTTCACATCTTTATTACTTTGTATTGTATTTGAAGTTGTATATTTTGATTTGTTTTGCTTTCACAATTGCGTAATAGGTTAATTGAGTTTTTGATTGGATTTTAATTTCATTGAATTGCCATCTATAGAATATTCACTATTGCAAATTGACATTGAGAATATTCTGCACTAAGATTTGATATTCTTAAATTTCTGCTATAATTTGACCTTTTAATTTTATTCTGTTTTTGCATTTTAAAGTTGTATATTTTGGATTGTTTTGTTTTCACAGTTGCGTAATTGGTTAATTAATATTTTGAACTGGATTTTTAATTTTATTGAACTGCCATCTATAGAAATTATTCGCCATTACAAATTAACATTGAAATTGAATTGAAATTGTTTTGCACTTTAAAATTAGATATTCTTAATTTCTACTTATAATTTGACAATTGGAATTTTATCTTATTGCTTTGTTTTTGCTTTAAAATTGTATATTTAATTTATTTTGCTTTCACAATTACGTAATTGGGTAGTTAGTGTTTTGAATTGGATTTTGATTTCACTGAATTGCCATCTATAGAATTTATTTGCCATTGCAAATCGACATTGAGATTGTTTTACACTAATTGTTATTGAACATTTCGGGGTCGATATTTAATAGATTGGATTGCCTTCTGTAATTGACTATTAATTGGTTTACATTATAGAATTCGATACTTGAATTATTTGCTATTGAAATATTTAGATTTTGAAGTTTAGAATTCTGACTGCATAGCTTTCTACAATTGTATATTTATAAATTTTGCATTCCACACTTTAATTGAAAATTGGATATATTAGGTGTATTTTCCTACTATTTCACATCTTTATTGCTTTATTTTTTATTAGAGATTTTATCGTTAATATTAACACATCTATTTAAACTTTATTTTGCTGATTTATTGCAATTTAATTTGTTGTGTTGTTTTGCTCTGTTGCTGTGTTTGATATAATCTGAGTTTTTTTTTTTTTTTTTTTATTTCCTTTACAATTGTAATTTGACATTTGCATTTTATTTTGCCTTTTGACATTTCATTTGTTTTTTGACATTTCATTTGTTTTTTGACATTTTAATTATAGTTTATATTTTACACTTTAACAAGTTATTTAACAAATTATTTATTTAAACTTGACTAAGTCCTGTATATTATAAGAATTTTAAATAGTAATTATGAAATCGACTTTGAAAATTGACGAGGCCCCTAAGGCACTGGAACGGTTTCCGGGAGGTGGCGCAGAGCGGGATATGGCGTCAAGGCGGGGTACTAAAGGGACGTTGACGGCGGTGTCCAAGGCCGAGGAAAGTGTCCCAAACCCAATTAAGGGGGCAACAAAGACCGGGACGGGGAAGAAAAAGCTGTTGCAGAAGGCGACGACTACACCACCCGTCCTCGGCACGCCCCCTGCAAATATCGAAAGAGCGAAGTCCTCCCAGTCAAAGAAGACGCGGACCGTCGCCTCGGATGATGTATCGGCGGTAACTGCGGCGCCACCGGCACCACCCAAAGTGGTGGTGGAGGTCGGACCGGCGGATGCTGCCGCAGCGGCCGCCAGGGAGTCCGAGGCCGGCGTCTTTACCGCGCTGGAGGCGGTGGGAGACTTCGCCAGACGGGCGAGCCTAAAAAACGAAATTGGCCGTCCGTCCTGTCCGTGTCGGAGATGAAATCACCAGCGGACCTGTCCGAGGACTCTCCGCGGCCGGAACTTCGAAAAGCCGCATCCGCCCGGCCGGACGCACACAGAGATTGGCGTCTGGAATCGGAAACTCGCCATGGAGGCGAGGCGCGAGCTCGAGGGCCTAAAAATATAAGTCGAGACGTTAAAGAGTCCGTCATCGGAAAGTTGTCGGTGATCGGCGAGCTCGCCCTTCGCCTCGAGGAATCCCGCTCGAATTACGTGGCGGAACTGGAGCGGGAAAGGCGAGGAGGGCAAGGAGATGGAAGCCGCGGAGAAACGAATTACCAAAATAACATCGGAAAACCTGGACAGGATCCTAAATGTAGAAAGTAAAATAGAAAGAATGATGGTAGAGGTAACCTCGACGCGGACAATTCTGGGACACTTCGACGTCCCGGAAAAGTTGGAGGCGATTCGTAAGGCGGTTGAAACGAGACCGGCCCCGCGACCACAGAACTACGCCGAGGCGGCAGCGAGGCCGAAACCCTTGGCTGCTGCCGCCCCAAAGATCCCCGGCCCTGAGGTCCGGTCCGGAGCCGGCCACACTCTTATAATATCCTCAAGATGCGAGAACCACACCGCGGAGCAAGTCGTGGCTAGGTTGCGCAGTGGTGGACGCTAGGGGATGGGTGTGGCCGTGGACCGGCTAAGGAAGCCGGGAATCAAAGTAGTGATGAGCTGCTCCTCCGCAGAGGATGCTCTGAAAATAGAGGAGCGGCTCAAGATTCGCGGGGCTGATCTTAAAGTCTCGAAAGGGGAAAAAAAGCTGCCTACGGTCGTCATCCGGGACGTCCTCAAGATCAATACGGACGAGGACATCGTCGAGTCCCTGAGGACCCAAAATAAGCACATCGCCGACGGTCTCGATTGGAGTCGGGAGAGGGCAAAGGTGTGCTACAGAAGGCGTGCCAGAAATGACCTCGAGTGCCACCCGGTGCTGGAGGTCACGACCGAGCTATATAAGCGCCTAATAAAGGCCGCATACGTTTATGTGGGGCTGCAACGGCGCCCGGTCTGGGACCAGTCCCCTCTCGCACAGTGCTCGCACTGTTTGGGCTACGGACACTCTAGGCGCTTCTGCAAAGAAGCGTCTGAGAAGTGTGCCCACTGCGGAGGGGACCACGTGAGCGCGAAGTGCCAGTCTCGGAGCGCGGGGGAGCCCCCGAGATGCATAAACTGTGTGAGAGCCGGTCGTGCCGACACTGCGCATGGAGCGTTTAGCTCGGAGTGCAGTGTTCGGCATAAATGGGACGAGATAGCTCGGTCCAAGGTGGCATATTGTTAGCCGCCGGCGCCCTGGACTCACAAGCCCGCACAGAATTGGCCGAGGGATCGTCCGCGGAAGGAAACACTGACCACGTATCCCTGCGGTTTATTCAGTCCAACTTGCAGCGCAGTAAACTCGCTACGTCTGAGCTGCTCGTTGAGGCTGATAGGCGGAGAATAGCGGTAGCCCTAGTTCAGGAACCCTATGTTGGGAGTATTGGCGAGCTGCGACGGTACCCAGGATGCAGAGTCGTCCAAAAGGCGACTCCGCGAAGGGGACCCGTCAAAGCCGCCATCATAGTCCTGGACAGTGGCGTGGACGTCGAGGAGGATCAGACCCTCATCGACGAAAACGTCACGGCTGCCGTGATCTCAGCCGGAAGCTGCAGGATTGGCGTTGTGTCGGTGTATTTCGAAGGGGACATGCCCATCGGCCCGTACCTCGATCGCGTGCGATACGTCTGCTCTAAACTCGGGACGGACAAAATAATCCTGGGGGGCGACGTCAACGCGTGGAGCGTGTGGTGGGGTAGTGAACATGATGATGCACGCGGGGTGGATCTCTGCGATTTCTTCGATGCTGAGGGGCTGCACGTCTTGAACGAGGGCAATACGCCCACGTTCGAGGTGTATAGGGGGGACCGTCTCTTCAGGAGCGTGGTGGATGTGACTGCGTGCGGCTCCGCTCTACTGGATAGAGTGGAGGAATGGCAGGTGGTCCGAGATGTAACATCCTCGGACCATAACGCGGTCACGTTCGCCGTGCGAATGAGAAAGCGGTCCGGTCCTCGGTCCCCCACCGGTACACGGGTCTACAACACAGCAAAGGCTCGATGGTCCGAGTTCGCAGCAGCCATGGATGCTGCTCTCGCTGAACGGGCTCTGACCGTCGAGATGGTGGAATCTGTGGACTCGTGCGGCCGACTCGATGGGATCGTGGAGACCTACACCGAATGCATCAGACAAGCATGCGAAATTGCTATCCCACCTAGAAACTCGAAGCGTAGACTGAAACTCCCTGGTGGAGTCCCGAGTTAGAGGGGCTGAAAAAAGATGCGCGCACTAAGAAGCGGCGCATCCGAAACGCGGCCCCTAGCAGGCGGGAGTACGTGGTCGGGGAATATGTGCAGGCCAAAGAGGTTTACGAAAGGGCAGCGGCTGAGGCGCAGACCGCGAGCTGGAAGCGGTTTTGCTCTGCACAGGACGGGGAGAGCCTGTGGGACGGCATCTACAGGGTCATCAGGGAAACGGGAAAAAACCGGGAGGATATCCTACTTCAAACCGACTCGGGACTAGTATTAAGTCCGAACGAGTCGGCGACCCTCCTGGCGGAAACCTTCTTCCCTGATGACCGGGTCGATACTGACTATCCGCATCACGCGGAAGTCAGAAGGCAAACCGACGGGGATGATCGTCCACCCGCAACTTCGGGGGATCTGCCCGGGGTGGACCCACCTTTTACCGGGGCTGAGGTTAAAAACGCCCTTAAGGCGTTTCATCCTCGAAAGGCCCCGGGCATTGATGGGTTCACGTCGGACATATGCCAGGCTGCGATCTTCCGGGACCTGGGAGTGTTCCCAGCGATGGCAAATAAGTGCCTAGAGCTGGGATACTTTCCCCGGGCCCGGAAGGTGGCGGCCATAAAGGTAATCCCGAAGCCGGGCAAGGACGATTATGCCCGTCCTAAGTCTTACCGGCCCATAGGCCTGCTCCCTGTGCTGGGCAAAACAGTGGAAAGGATGCTGGTCGGGCGCCTCCAATGGCACTTGATGCCGAAGCTGCAGGCGACGCAGTATGGCTTCATGCCGCAGCGGGACGGAGGATGCCCTTTATGATCTGATGACATATCTACAAAGAGTTAAATCTCAAAAGATAGTTTTAATGGTGTCATTGGACATAGAGGGCGCCTTCGATAACGCGTGGTGGCCGGCGTTGAAGGCCAGCTGCTCGCTTATAATTGCCCAGTGAACCTCTATGGCATGGTGAAGGGCTACCTTCGGGACCGAGAGGTGATAGTGCGATACGCTGGAGGGAGTCCAGAAGGGGAACTTCCAGGGTTGCATACAGGGCTCTATAGCCGGTCCAACCTTCTGGAATCTCATTCTGGACTCCTTACTCCGAGAACTCGGGAACTCGGCGTATACGTTCAGGCGTTCGCGGATGATGTGGTCCTCATGTTCTCCGGGCAGTCGGCTTCGTCGATCGAGGAGGCCAACCACGCTCTAGCTCGCGTGCACTGCTGGGGAGTCAGAAATAAGCTGAGGTTCGCGCCATCGAAAACAAACTCGATGGTGCTGACCAAAAAGCTGAAATATGACGACCCAGTGGTGCACATGAACGGCGAGCAGATCAGCTTGGTTGGCGAAATACGCCTCCTCGGTCTGACCATAGACAGGAAGCTGACGTTCGTTCCTCATGTCGCCAAGGCCTGTAAAAAGGCTACAAATATCTATAAGGGCTTAGCCCGAGCGGCCAAGGCGACGTGGGGTCTGAGTCCGGAGATCGTGAGGACCATATATATAACCGTGATCGAGCCAACCGTGCTGTACGCATCGTGCGCTTGGGCACCGGCGACAGGAAAGCTCGGCGTGCGCAAGATGCTCGACGCTGTCCAGCGCAGCGTCGCTCTCAAGGCATGCCGGGCTCACCGTACAGTGTCCCTGCATTCCGCGCTGATCCTCTCGAGGCTGCTCCCTCTCGACATAAGGTGAGGAAGCGGCCTGGTTGTACGAGGTGAAGCGCGGAAAGATTTAGGACACTTTGTCGACCGGAGCTCGAGAGCCCGTGTATTTCGGCGACTTGCCTCACCCTGCGCACGTGCCCGAGATCGGGTACGAGAGCGTCGAGGACCTCGACTCCCAGACGGTGGACCGTCTCGCGGTGGTCGGGCCGCAGATCTACACCGACGGAAGCCGTATTGAAGGCAAAGTCGGTGCGGCCCTGACCGAATGGCGGGACGGGAGGAGACTGGTACTCGACGCTACGTCTCGATCCCCTCTGCACGGTCTTCCAGGCGGAGATGGTCGCGCTGCAAAGAGCGATACGGATGGTGAAGAATGGTAAGGACGGGCTGGTCAACATCTTCAGCGACTCCAAGTCTTCCTTGGAGGTATTGACCGGCCCGAAGACCTATCACCCTTTGGCTCAAGAAGCTAGGCACGACATCTCCGAGAGCGTCCGGATCTCGAGGCACCACTTTCCGGAGATTATAAGTGACGCAACAAAGAGTAACAGATTCATCAAGTATTGTACGGACATAGTTCAAAAATGTAATAAAATGAATCGCGAAAAAGATAAAGATGAATATAATGAAATGCTAGATGGCAAAGTTGTAACAGGGACAATAAGGGAAAGAGATAAAGACGAATATAATGAAATACTGGATGGTAGTTGTAACGAGGACAATAAGAAAAAGATAAAGATGAATATAATTAAAAATTGGATGGTAGGGAAATCAATTAAGGTAATTAATTAGATATAAGGAATTTATGTAAAATAGGTATAAGATAAACTGTAGTAGATGTAAGAAAATGGGTCAAAAAAAAATGGAATTGAAAACAATGTACGAAAAAAAAGAAAAAAATTAAGAGAAAGTACAGATATTATATAAAAAAAAAAGGCATAAAAAGACGAAACAGTACAATGCGAAAATTTATTTGACCCATCCCTACCAACCACGAAAGAATGCAAAGAATAAAAGGCGACTCTGAATCTGACAAATAGCATATAAGGGCCGTAGTTGCCATGCCACGGGGGCTGAGTAAAAAAAAAAAAATCTAACTCAGTTACAAGCCAACCGCCGCTCGAAACGCACGAGAAACGAGCGCTCCGAACAAATAAATTCGGGAAAAGTGCCATAGTTGTTGGATTGCAGTGGTTAATGTACCAACAGATGCGGGACGACGAGCCTGCACGAAAGTGTTTGAATCTTTTAAATCGGACTTATAGATAAAATTTTATTGTGAAAAAAGTGTTTTCCCAAAAGTGAAAGTGTCGCTTTCTCCTTAAAGCGATCGACGACCCCCCCGTTTTAAGGCATTGTCTGGAGCGCCTTACAGAGGGTCGCCTATCTGCTGACTTCGGGATTATTCTCGTGGCCCGGTATGGGACCAGTCTCCCTTGGTGCAGTGTTCGCGCTGTCTCGGATACGGACATGGCAAGCGTTTTTGCGTGGCACTGGAAACGGAGATTGGCGTCATTGTCGGGAGGGGGGAGTTTCCAGCAATAGTTTACGACGGCCAAAAGAGAGCAAAGTTTTTGGACTTTTGTTGCAATTTGACGGAAAAAACCTCAAAATTAAATAGAGATTGATAACGAAGGAAGATATAATGTACAGATAGGTGACAAGGAAAAGTTAACTTAATTAAATATAAAGTGGAAAATAGGGATGATAGGGAAAACTTAATGTAATTAATATTAAAGTAGATTAAGATAAATGTGACTTATATACAAATGTAATAAGATATAAGTGAGAGGTTAAAAAAGAGAAAAAAACAAACATAAAATAGAAAAGCAAATGAAATGAAAAGAGCTAAAAAAAAAACCTAACCTAATACCTAACCCAGTTACCTCTCAGAACCAACCAAGCAACACGTTCGTATCGCTCTCCGCGAATAAACTATGTAAATTACAATTTCCCGCGAAAATAAACTGTCCGACAACAGTGTAAAATTGTGCAAGTGTCTTAGTGATCGAATATCGGTGTCAACTGGTGAGAACCTGACACTATCCTGGAAATTAAAAATAAAGTTTATGAAAGTTCCCAAAGATAAAAAGCCGTTCCGGATATCGGTAAGGTGTCGTGCTTAGTACACAATAAAGTGCACACCACAGGCCGCCACATATCCCACAGGAACAACATAGCAGGAAGAACTCAGAAAACTAGATATTTCCCGGAAAGAAAAATGAAAATTTCTCATCTCATAAAGAAGACCCCTATTCTTAACTTAAGTGACATATATCACACGGTGACCTAGTAGACATTTGTCACCAAAGATTGGCTGAGTCAGGAGTTAAATGTAAACAGGGCTTCATTTGAAAATAAAAACCGATATACATATCACCAAAACGCGCGAAAAACGAAAAAACCGAAAGAGAAAAATATAAAAACACGCTGAAAATAGGTGCGACCTCAAAGGATTTCCTCGCAGATCATAAAGTGCACAAGTACGATAAGTGGATTAAATTCCAAAAATAGTGCTCTTTGTCAAAAAGAAGTTTTTTCCAAAACACCTAAAGTCCTGTAAATCAGAATAGGGTCCTAAAAGGTAAAAAATAATTTCCCGCTGACAAAGCACCACATATCACGGCCACGACCGAGCCAGTACACGTGCACTGAAAGTTGCAAATCTGCGTCATTGGGGACGGCGACCGCATTTCTTCATAAGGCGACCTCTCGGAATTCGGTTAGAACGTGCGTCATTAGGCACGTGTACACGAGTTTACAAAGTCTAATAAAAAAGGACTAACAATATAATAACCATTACCCAAAAAATTTGGATGAACACTAACACCTTGAACGTAAAAATAGAACAAAATAAAAATTCTAAATAACTCCCTTAAGTCTCGTCAAACCCAGTAAAAAAAGGGAACAAGAGACAAATAGTCGAGTCCAGAGAATTTTAAAAGGTTGTTTAAAACCAGTCTAACTAAACAAAGACAATTATAATAAATACGAAACGCAATAGTTGCAACTAACAAATCTGCTTGCTGTGCAGTAAAGGTAACCACCATTACACACTCACAAAATTATTAAATAAATACCAAAAAAAAAATGTCGACAAAGAGTCAAAGCCGCACCGAAGAAGTTGCAGCATCTCACATCAAGAAGGCACAAAACCCCCGGCTGAGAACGTTACAGTCGAGGATGGTGAATCGCCCATTGAGAGTGCAAACCGACTTGAGTGAAGCGGGAAGCGTAAAAGCGATCCCAACCCGCAAAACAGAACGCAGGTCGAACTCAGACGGTGCGCAACACAAAAAGTCAAAGAATGGGCAAGCAAGCTGCCCCTCGTCACCACAAGAAATAGAAGAAGGTTCGATTCCCTCCCCACCATCCAGCCCTCTGAAAGTAAAATAGAAGAAGGTTGAACATGTTACCGAGAACGAAAAGGGAAGGGGCGGAGATGGACCTGGCGACTAGGGAAGCAAACGAACTGCTTCTGAAGGCAAAGAGGCCCTGGAGAGTGCAGGCAATATGAAGCGAGATGCAAAGCATCGCAGCGGAGTGCCTGCAATCACTCTGAGATCGTGCTCGCTCTTTCGCTCCCGTTCTAGAACATAAATACAATCTAGAGGCCGAACGCACCAAACACGCACAAGAACTGGTGCGAATAGAAAGAACCCACAACAAAGATTTGACAAACGTCGTTAAAACGCTGACAGAAGAACTCAGCCAGGCGCGAAGACGTCCGAAAAGTCTGGACGAAACAAAATCAATAAGGGACTGGCTGGGTTATGAAACAGAGGAAAGCAAGGAGACAAACAAAGACGTGAAAAGCGACTATAGACATAGAAACCTCTAAGGGAAATAAAGATTGAGAAATCCAAAACGAAAGTGAGAGCGTCACCGTCCACTAAGAAAATGGAAACAGACATAAAGACGCTTTCGGCACAATTGGATGAACTCAGAACCAAATGGGGCTCTAAAGAATGAAACTAAAAACGCTTGAAACGTCGAACAAAACTCTCCAAGAAATTAAAACCTCCCGAAACAACTGTCCGCGAACGAAAAGGTAGAAGAACAACTAAAAGCCGTTCAATCGGCAGTCGAAAATGTTAGCGAACGTCTTAGCAGTGCCAGGGATCCAGTCGTACAAATCGATCTGCATGATCAATTGCAGCCGCTGCAAGAAAAAATGGAGGCAATGTCATCAGCAATAAAGACAATGAGGGATAAAAGAGCCCAGACACCGCCAACGCCGGGAAGGAATCTCGAAAGAGAACTGGCGGAAGCCCATAAAAAGCTCACAAATCCCAAATGCTCATACGCAGAAGCGGCTGCGAAATCACCAACCCCACAACCGAATCACACGTTGATAGTCTCCTCAAAGGACAAAACCATACCGGAGAACACGTCCTTCAAATAATTAGAGAGGCTATCGACACAAAATCAGGTGCAAAAGTGGAAAGGGTCCGAAAAGCCAGGAACCAAAAGGTGATATTGAAATGCAGCACGAAAGAGGACATGGAGGCCATCCAGAACAAAATGAGGTCCCGTAAAGAAATAAAAGTGGAAGCGGCCAAGCGGCGAACCCTGCTCATCATAAAGGGTAATGGCCTACCACAAGGACGCGGACATTATTGAAAACGTTCTGGCTCAAAACAAGCACTTGGTTAAAGACATAAACTTGAAAGAAGTGACGATACGGGTCAGATATAGGAAGAGGGCACGCAACCAACTACAGTGCCACCCAGTACTAGAACTAAGCCCAAGTGTCCAAAAGATTCCTAGAAACAGGAAAATTGTATATCGACCTCAAAAGTCGCAGTATACGACCAATCCCCTGGTCCAGTGTGCTAAATGCCTAGGTTTTGGGCACACGAAAGCTGTTTGCGGGGAAAAACTGCGACATGTAGTTACTGCGCGGACAAAACTCATGAATGGGAAAAATGCCCGCGTAGAAAACAAAATGAGGAACCGAAATGCAAGAACTGCTGGGAGAACGGGATCAAACTGAGGCCAACCACGAGGCCTTTAGCAACAAATGCAAGGTGAGGCAGAAATGGGATGAAATAGCCCGATCGCGCATTGCCTATTGCTAAAGGCAACGACATGGAAACCGGCGACGCTCCACAGAAGTGGACACAAAACGATTCTGATGATTCAAGCGATCTCCAGAGATCCAAAGTAGCGACTGCAGAGTTACTCCAGCTGGCGACAGAGAAAGGATATCGATAGCCTTGGTTCAGGAACCCTATGTAGGAAACCAAGGCATCCTAAAACAAAATCCCGGCACCAAAATAATACAGTGCACTGTCGGCCGCCAGAAGCCAGTGAAAGCGGCGATAATTGTTTCGGAGACAAAGTAGAGGTTTTACATGACCCACAACTAGTCACGGAAACCGAATCGGCCGTCCTATTAAAAATAGGCAGAATGAAGCTGGGTATCATCTCGATCTACTTCGAAGGAGACGAGGACATCGAGCCATATATCATCAGAACAGAAAAGGCTTGCAAAAATCTGGGAACAGAAAATCTGATCATAGCTGACGACATAAATGCCTGGAGCCACTGGTGGGGAAGCCAGAGATAAGACAGGAGGGGCCAAGCTTATAGAGATTTCTTGGACGAAATGGGCTTCCACATCCTCAACACGGGAAGCACTCCCACCTTCGAGACCTATAGGGGTGATAGAATCTGCAGTAGTATAGTAGACGTGACCGCATGCAGTTCACCCCTAGGTAGAGTCGAGAATGGAGAGTGGACAGAACGGCAACAACATCGGACCACAACGCATCGTGTTCAACCTGCGTCTAAGCGGGCCCATAAAACCCATGGAGCCGATAACCACGCGCAGATACAACACGAACAAAGCAGACTGGACTGAATTCTGTCTACAGCTCAGAAATACTCTTCAGAAGTACGGAATCGCCGAAAAGGTCGAACGAACGAAGAGACCTGAGGATTTGGAAGAGAACAGCAGAGAATACATAGCTGCTATCCAGGAAGTCTGTGAAGAAATATTTCCGAAGATAGGACAGAGGAAAACAAAGCGAATCCCCTGGTGAACAGCGGAACTAAGCGCTCTAAAAAGACGTCTTGCGCAAAAGAGGAGAATCCGCAACGCAGCCACGAGAAAAAGGCCGTAATCGAAGAATACCGCCAAGACGATACACAGAAAACAGAAATAGCACAGACAGAAAGCTGGAAAAAGTACTG
This sequence comes from Eumeta japonica, assembly GCA_005406025.1. Taxonomy (NCBI): domain Eukaryota; kingdom Metazoa; phylum Arthropoda; class Insecta; order Lepidoptera; family Psychidae; genus Eumeta; species Eumeta japonica. The sequence goes on from BGZK01001370.1 coordinate 23,868, forward strand.
CACGATCCAAGACAAAGAAAGCATGTGGGATAAAGTATATAGAGTAATAAGGAATAAAAAAGGTAGACTGCCAGACACATTGCTGAGAAACTCTGAGGGCAAAACACTGAGCCCACACGAATCAGCAAAACTTCTCGCGTATACATTTTATCCCGACGACTCTGTATCGACGGATATGCCACTCCACATCCGAACAAGGGAAAGGATAGAAGACAAACCTGTAGAAGACCTAAGACTGTCGGAAGATTATCCACCGTTCACGATGGTAGAACTAAAGGCAGTCCTGAGAGAGTTAAATCCGGAAAAGGCTCCGGGACCAGATGGCCTGACGGCAGATATCTGCATAGCGGCGATAGAGAGCGAAATGGAAGTATTTCTAGCGATAGCCAATAAATGCCTGGAATTGGTTTACTTCCCACGCACTGGAAGACCGCACATGTCGTCATAATACCGAAACCTGGAAAAGAGGATTACACCCTCCCGAAATCCTACAGGCCGATAGGTCTACTATCGATCCCGGGAAAGATAGTGGAAAAATTAATGATGCTTCCCTCACTCAGTCCTAAACAATACGGGTTCATGCCACAGCGAAGCACGGAAGATGCCCTCTACGACTTCATGAATCATGTCAAAAAGGAGATAGAAAGTATAAAAGCGATATTCCTTATTTCACTGTACATAGAGGGCGCCTTCGACAACGCATGGTGGCCAGCACTAAAAACACAGCTCATTGACAAAAAATGCTCGGGTATAATCTATACCAAATGGCATGTTCGTACCTCACAGAGCGGAAAATAATGATCAATTACGCAAGAGAATGTGCAGAGACCGAGGTGGGCAGCGACGTCGAAATCGTGAGGCGGGGTTTCCCGAGCCTCCTAAATGATGATATAAATAGAGAAATATTCTGGAGGTTTTGCGAACGGGTCACGAGACGTTGCAATATTAGAAATAGCTCAACAGTATACACGATTGATAATTAAAGATAGCCACAAAATACTTCAACAAAAAATGTTGTGGAATAGAATAAAGAGGCAGCCCATGGTTGGCAAGATGACATATGTTAGATTAATGAACAAATGATGAATAGAATAATAAAAATATAAATAATAAAATAGAATTAAAGAAATGAGATGACGAGTGCATACTAGACCTTTTAATAAAAATAAGTGTCAAAGTAAGAGGTAATGAATAAGATTGTAAGATGACAAATAATTTAAATTAATACGTCTTGTAAGAAAATATATGTTAATGCAAGAAAATAAATAATGTATAGAAGACGCATGAAGTATTAGATAAGGCATAACATGTATAAACTAAGATAACACATAAGAAATAAAAACAAAAATGGCACCAGAAAAAAATAAATAAATAAAGAACAGTCTATTAAAATCATTTACGAATTACCTGCCAACCTAGAATAAAAGGCTGTATGAAAGTTGATGTACAAACCTGAGACATAAGTATACAAGGGCTGTCGCGAAATGTGTGACAGGAGAGGATGGAAAAAAACCTTAACTAACCTAACCATACCACATCTTGAACGAGGGCAACACCCCCACGTTCGAGGTGTAAGGGGGGCCGTCTTTTCAGAAGCGTGGTGGATGTGACCGCGTGCAGCTCCGCTCTACTGGATAGAGCGGAAGAATGGAAGGTGGTCGAGATTTAACATCCTCGAACCATAACACGGTCACGTTTGCCGTGCAAATGGGGAACGGTTCGGCCCTCGTCCTCCCACCGATACACGAGTCTACAACACTGCAAAGGCTCGATGGTCCGAGTTCGGAACAGCCATGGATGTTGCTCTGACTGAACGGACTCCGACCGTCGAGATGGGTGAAATCTACGGGCTCGTGCGATCAACTCGATGGGATTGTGGAGACCTCACCGAGTGCATCCGATAAGCGTACGATGCTGCTATTCCACTTAGAAACTCAGAGCGAGGACTGAAACTCCCCTAGTGGAGTCCCGAGTTTTATTTTATTTTATTTTTTCAAAATCTGCCCCCGTAACATGGCGACTACGGCCCTTATGTACCTGTTCTCAGGTTTAAACTTTACTTGACATTCATCGCATTCACGCCTAGGGTAGGTAGGGAGGGTTATAGTTTATGAAATCTTCTTTGTTTATTTTATTCTATTCTCTCTTTTTTATCTTTATTTTGCGTATAGTTAATTTGTTACTGGTTTCTTTTCTTTCCTTTTTTTTCTATAACCCCTTTTCTCACACTTAATTTACCTTTCTTATTTATAAGTCTTCTTATCTTATTTACACATCCAATACTGGTTTTTATTACATATCTTATTTATCTTTTTAACTTATACCTACATTTATATAACTACACGTTTATTACACATTATTTGTCCATTTCATTTTAAATATTTTACCCCACCCCACCCCAGACGTATAAATTACTATTTTATTAATCATTCGATTATTAACCATTATTACTATTATTCCATTTTTACTATTTTCTCCGTCAGATCTACTCTATACCTATTGCTCTTCACACACCGCTATTCAAACTACTACAACGTTTTACAATAAGTGCACAGAATTTCAGAATTTTCACTCTTTTTTCCGTATTTTCTAAAATCTCTAGGAAGTGCCTCCTCTCAATCCTGGAGACTTGGTACTCAACGCTCCGGCTTGATCTCTTCTGCACGGTCTTCTAAAGAGAGATAGTCGCGCTACAAACAGCGATATGGAGAGTGAAAAAGGGTAAAGACAGGCTGGTCAACATATTTACTGATCCATGATCCAGTGATCAATGACTCTAGGTCTTCCCTGGAATTATTGACAGGCTTGAAGACCTATCACCCTCTCACATATGAAGCTAGGCGAGACATCTCCGAAATCGCTGCAGAAGGCAGGGCTGTACACCTACTCTGCGTTAGACCGCATGCTGGAATCGCGGGTAACGAGCGTGCAGATGAGCTCGCCAGGCGAGCCGCCTTCACCAAGAATACGGAAACGGACTATGATCAGTTTCCGCTATCGCAAGCAAAGAAGATGATTAGCGCGGCCATCCTGGAAGAGTGGCAAATATGACACGCCGAGGGAAGCACGGGTGAAATCACCAAATACTTCTTTCCCCGGTGGAGCAAGCGTACAGGGTCCTCATAGAAATCGAAATGACGTCCCAAATGGCGTAAACCCTAACGGGTCACAGTGGGTTCCCGCAGTACCTGTTTAGGTTTAAGCTGCGGAACTCACCATATTGCGCCTGTGACCCCGCCTAAATCCAGGACGTGCTGCACATTCTTGGGGACTGCGATATGTTCCATCGGGAGCGTGTGGCGCTGGAAAAGAGGATAGACGGTCGAATCGTGAGGCAGCACTTCCCGGAGATTATGGAATAAACAATTAAACGAATGAAATTTCTAAAATTCTGCGGCATGGTTGTGGAACGTTGTAATAATTTAAATAAAAATACACGTGACAAAATAAATGTAAATTAAATGTAGTAAGGAAAAGTAATACAAGCGTGACAGGAAATAAGTTATATCACATTATAAATGTTTTAAACGTGTTTAAGCCTAGAGAGGTAGGGAAAACTTGTAATAATAAGCGATAAGAAATAATGACTAAAACATACATTTTGACAATAGTATAGGTATAAGTAAATAATTATAAAATAGCAATACGAAATGTGAGAAAGTACTTAAACATAAGAATGTAATCGAATAGATGTAATAGAATAAGATAAAAGGGCTATAAAAAATAAATAAATAAAAGAAAAAAGAGAGAAATAAAACAAAAAAGAGAGTAAAATTAATTTAATATAGCCCTTCATATCAACCCAAGGGATGAGTATACGAATAAAAGATGGCTTTTGAGCCTAAGAATTAGTATAAAAGAGCCATATTCGTCATGCAACGGGGGCGGAGTATCTAAAAAAAACCTAACCTAACCTAATTATTTTTAAACATTTTTAATAGTCTCTGACATAAAAAGTTAATACCAAATTCATGGAAAACTTAATATGTAATACCTATACCTAAACTAGTTAAATTACATAAGCAGATTAGTTCCTATCGTCCATTCTCGCTGTTATCGTGTCTTGGAAAGATATTTGAAAATATGGTGAAGTTTGGTTTTGACTGGTATGCGAAATGTAATAGTGTCATCCCTTCTGTTCAATATGGATTCCGTAGAGTACGAAGCTGTGCTGATATCTTCATTTCCCTCTTAATGACCTAAAAAATGCTAAAGACAATAAATTACACACAGTTTGTGGATTTCTAGATGTAGGCACAAGGCACGTCTGATAGTGTCGTTCCTGAAATACTAGTTAAAGTGCTGAGTAATGCTGGTGTGCCCCGACAATGGTATATATTTTTTTTTATAAATATACATGATTTTCTTAATAACTGAATATTGTATATTAGGCACAACAATACCTTGCACGGACCTAGAACTGTGTCAAAGGGTACTATGCAAGGTGCAATATTGTCGCCCTTGTTATGTAACTTGTATATTTGTGAGAAATATTAATACGTAAATACTAAAAATGTCAATATACTTCAGTTTTCAGATGATTTAATGTTGTACAGTTCAGACGTGAATATAACAGTAGCTATTGAAAATTTTAACACTAGTTTAAAGCAGTTGAATAACCATTATCAGCACAAATTAAATTTGAAAATAATTGCCGCCTAAAGTAGTATGATATTTGGAAAAGACACACCAATGAAATAATTATGTTGTTTATAATGGTGATGTTACTCAAAGAGTAATTTGACGCAAATTCTTGGGTATTATCATTGACCAGAAGCTATCATTTGAAAAACATATTAAATTACATATGTAGAGAAATATACTAAACGATGTTAATATTTTTAAATGTCTGGCGGGTGTTGCATGGAATACAGATCCCACAATTCAGTGCTATATAAATCTATTGTAAGAAGCCATTTTGTTACATTTCTTTGGCTTATTTAAATAGCACTCATACACATAAATTAGATATATTACAGAACCGGGTTTTGAGGATCATATCGAGGGCAATGTCTTCGACTCCCATAAAGGCCATAGAGGTCGTAACAAATATTATGCCTTTGATAGTTAGATGACTTATGCTTGCAGAAAGATACTGTTTGAAACTATTATCATTAAATAATTTCAAAATTATAAATAGAATTATTCCTCACTTGATCAATATAAATGGTCCACTGGCTTCACATAATGATCTGACAGGTACATTTTCAACTTTGTGCCGGATTTTTTTAGAAACAGTCTCATTATTAAAACATCAAAAAACAACTTTTCGCTTTCACTGATTCATATAGTAATATGACACATCCTATTATGATTTTGTCAAGGTCAATTGATAACAATTCAGACTTTCTAGCATTCTTAAAAGAAAACAACAAGTATTGTACAATCTACAATGATGGCAATAAAGGTAATGTTTATTTGAGAAATGCAATATATGATCCCCAAGAAGGAAAAACAAGCTTTGACCAACAAAACTTGTTCTAGATAAACAGTGTTACATTTTTATAGTAAAAGCACATATAGTTTTTAAAGCTTTAAAATCGATTAGTTGTGTAAATAATTGTAAATATTTTTTAATCTTAACAGACTCTTTAAGTCTTGTAAATAGTCTGAAACATGTAAGTCTTAATTTTTAAATATACAGTTTATTTTTTTATTAAAGATTTTGTCTTGCGGTTACATAACAAAGGAATAACAAGTGCCTTTATATAGGTTTCCTCACACAAAGCTATTTCTGGCAATGAAATAACAGACAAAGTTGCATGTGAAGGGATTATTGCTCTTGACATCAAAAATGTGGTGCATGTTCCTATAACAGATTATTATTAGGATGTAAATATCTCTTTAAGAAATATGCGGCTAGATTTATGAAAAAGGGATCAAAAATGTATAAGAAAATGGAAGTGTCCAAGAGAATTTACTGAGAAGACTTTGGTAGGATGAGCTGGATATAGCTAGCCGTGAGTTCATCACCACTATCAACAGATTGCAATTTGGCCACAACATTACATCCGCACACTTTCCAAGACTCAATATAACAAATAGTAATATTTGCACTTTCTGTAACAACGAGATCGCCCACACGGACCATATGTTTTTCAAGTGTCTAAACCAAACGTTCATTTTATATAGAGTAATACCTCCCGCCGCCAATTGTGTGATTTACTCAAAAACAACATGTTATAGTGTACTATATAAATATCTTAAAAATACTATGACACGATGTAAGTACTTAAATAAAATGAATGAACAAGTAAAAATACACACGACATATAAAGTTGAAAATTAATGTCCGAAAATAATACTTGACTTAAAAGTTTGGTTACCAGATAATTTTCTCAAAAAAAAGTTAAGTTATGGGGGCTGACAACCAGCGCTACCAACTCTACTGTTTTAACAGTAGATTTGCTGTTTTCACTTTGATAGCCCTGTTTTCTGTTTCATTCCTAATTCTTACTGTTTTTCAATCAGCATTCAGCGCCATCTATTACAATATCAAATATTTTTTAATAAGCACTTCAATGTTTGTATAGTTGTGAAATATAAGGTGCAACGCATATAGCTATTAAAGGTGTGCTACACACTGAATCCGAAATAACCGATTGCTATTCATTTGAAACCTAAGAAAAGTACATGAAGAAATTTAACAAAGATTATATGATTTTATAAAAGAAAATGAGTCTGAAGATACTGAAGATGAGGCAATTGAGGATGAAGTGGAAAATATTTTTACGTTGATTTTCGTTTTTTATTATGTTGTAATCAGTATTATAACATAATAACTAATTGTTAGTTCTAGGAACTAGATTTCATACTTTTTTCATAATTAAAACAATTACCTAGTAGGGAATTGTTTTAATTATATGAGGAAAGTATTAAAACTGCCTTTTTTTTACTTTGTCTACTGTTTTCTCTTGTTTTTTTCGGTGAGCTGTTGCTTTTTAGTTTTTTAAGGTTGGCAACACCGCTGACAATTATCGAGTTTACTATTAAAACTGCTTTTAGCGGTCGACAGTGTTTGGCCGGGTGTATGTTGTTCTGTGTTAAATAAGTTTTTGTATTAACGAGAAATAAAAATATAACCCCTAAAAATGTCTAGGAAAGATTTTGACTCGATAAAACTAGAAAAAAGATCCTTAAAGCACAGAATCAGCAAATCCATTCATGACAAAGACACTGGAACAGTATTTGGTCGAACGGGAAAGGATTGGGGTTAGTATTATAATTTAAGCAGTTTGTAAGAATATTTAGAGATATTAGGTGTAATGCCAAATTTAATTTTAAATTGTAGTTTGTATATCTACTTGCGGTGAAATGTGGAAGTCTTAGAAATATAATTTAATTATGTAGGGCGTGGCTAATGTTTTAAACGTTTGCATTGATGTGTAGTATCTCCTAATATTATAAACAGTTTTAGTTAACGAAAAATAAAAAAATAATAATGTTTGTATATTACGTCATAGTTCCAAATATTTAATTTTAAATCTCTATTAATTTTATTTACTTAATATTTTTTTTTAATTTAAAATTTGTCATATTTCTAACATAATTGCCATATCTTTTTGTTGTTAATGTTAAATAATATAAGATATTAAACACTGTATTAAGGTAATATTAATCTTGCAATCATATGATAACCGGTGACTTACCTGGAGCTTAGTAGTTAGTTACATTAAAATTTTAAAAAAGTTAATTTATTTCTTTAGTTAAAAAAGTTCACCTACACAAATGTCATCAAAGTTCTATCAGATTACTTTGTAATATTATTAATTCGACTTATCAGTACTTTAACTGAACATTCGGAAATAAATCAAAATCCTTAAATTATTTCTTGTTGATTTAGAATCATTGAATTTGGCAAGAAATATGGTCTCATAAAACAAGTATAGAAAAAAATCTGAAAATATTTAATTTGTAGTTACGTCACAAAAAAGTCTGGGTTTTTTTGCAATTGGATTATGGACTATGACATAGAATAATCTAAAGAACAATTTTTTAACTCCTCCTCCGTTAAAGATTTATTTTTAATATTTTTTTTGGATTTTTTTTTAATCGCCCATATAAGTGTTGGGCCACACAATGTTGGGTTCTATAGTTGCCTATCACTATATGTGGACTTTTGATACTATGAACTTATTAATCAATCAATAGATCAATTCAATTAAATTAAACCATTAAGCTAATAAATTTTAGAAATAAGCCATGTAGGATTGGTGTTAGGATGTTATCATTTTATATTTTTATAATAATATGGTGCATAGACTAATATTTACTACCTATTTTACTCAACTAACAACATCATCTAAGTAATTTTCAATGGATTTTTAAGAATATTTCATTAGTTGACCAACTATTACTCATCAGTGTTTTAGAATGAGCTATCCAATGATACCCTTCATGTTGCCATAGACTTGGAAAAAAATGCATCTATGCATGTAAGGGAGATACTCTTAATTTTTTTTCTAGGTTAATCCTACCACTTTGTGGGCATGATTAATATACCCATGCTAAATTACAACTTTCTAATATTAAGAATCTCCGAGTTAAGTCATGGACTGACAGACAAATGGACAAAGAGAAACTATACGAGTTCTTTGTTGACTATAGAATTCTAAAAAGAAAAATAATTTAATTATTTAGGGCATCGCAATTTTTTTAAACATTTGAACTGATCTCTGTAGTATCTCCTACTACTATAACCAGTTAAATTTTTTTTTCATGTTGTATGTACTAAAGTTAATGCTACATAAAAAATTAATGTATTTATATTAGGTCCCAGTTTCAAATATTTAATATTAAATCTGTATCTCTACTTGTCATAAAGGAAATTTAAAATTTGTTCTTGAGTAATGTGTTTAAATGTTTGTTTTGTTACTACTAAAATAATTGCCATATCTTTTGATATTGAATGTTGGTGAAAGATATAAATAAATTTTTGATTCCTCGAGACCAATATTTTAATAGTATCAATATCGGAAATGTTGAAACTTGATTCATGGAATATCTATTTACATAATCAAGTTTGTACAGAACACTAAAAATGTGAGCTTTTTTGTTTGCACTTGTCCAATATTTTTTAATAGTATTTTAAGAACTAGAAAAATTGAACTGTTAAGGAACATTGAAACAAATACTAATAAATCTCTTATGATGTTTAATGGGAAATATAAGAAAAGTATGTCCAAGTGTACCGCTTTCTAGTTTATACATGAACTGAGTTTACACTGACTGCAGCACAAAAATGGGCCGGCTTGACTGGTGAAATACCACACTCTCACAGAATATGGATGTGAAGGGGCATAGGCGCTCTTCCCGCTGTATCAGCTCGATCATTTCTCCATCAACCCAATCCACATTCATCACCCTATTCTCTCCTCAATTAGATATTCTATTACCTCCTATGTAAACAGCAACGCACTGGTGACTCCTTTGGAGTAGCAAATGTCCATTGGTGACAATATCCATTTGCTCTCTAATAGCTAGCCTGCTTGTTTGCTTCTTCCTTGTTTTCATATTTCATTTTTGAATAAATTTTAAATAAAAGTTTAGCTAACATTGTTATACATAGAAATTACAATTTATTCCCAGATGAACTACCCATAAAATACTGATACTTTAGTACTACCTAAACATGTCTAAAAAAGATATAGGTATTAACCCTATATTGAAAGGGAGTTGTCAGAAGTAATATACTGTTATTATAATTTAAAAAACCTTTTTCTTTTAGAAACATGGTTTTTGAAACATCAGTCACAATTTTTCAAAAGATATTGCGAACTAAAAGGTGTGATATATTGCAATTAATGAATGTGCTTTTTACTGATAATGTTTTGTTAAGTGATTTAATATACCTAGTTCTATTAGAAACTGTTCCATTGAAGAACTAGTTAATAAGAAAAATATTGTTCAAGTGCTCACATAGGAGACTTACGCTCCACAGGTTTCTATTAAGAAGAAAAATATTGTTCAAGTGCTCACATAGGAGACTTACGCTCCACAGGTTTCTATTAAGGGTTTAAAGTAATTATTTATTTTGTATAACACTTATGTAAGTGTAAATTGTTTTGTTTTTTTTTTGCAGGAAAGCTATTTTTGTTCTATTTAATATTCTACGCAGTATTAGCGGGATTATTTGCCATATGCATGGCTGCACTCCTGTTACTGGTTGTCAACCCTCGCATCCCAAACTTGCAGCTGGAACGCAGTGTGATAGGGACCAGTCCTGGTCTAGGGTTTAGGCCTTTGCCTGCTGATGTACGAAGCACTTTTATCTCATTCAAGGGAACAAGCTATGATAGTTACAAGTATTGGAAAACCCAGCTAACAGAATTCCTGTCAGGTAAAGAATAACAGTGATTTTGCTACTACAACCATATCGATCTCCTATTCTTATGGTGAAATCAGACTGAAATTAAAGCAGTGTAAACTCTATAATGAAGAGATTTATATTAAAAAAGTCCTTTATTGTAAACCTGCTCAAAAAATATAATTCTTCTTAAAAATGGGATAGTATATATGTCATTACTATCATACAAACTAGTAGAAAAGGTATTAAAATTAATTTTTTACTCGAGTGGAGAAAAAATTATATGAAAATCAAATTTAAATATGTATTTATTTAAATTTTTGAATGAAATCAAAAATAATCAAATCATTTTTTTATTTCTCAGTTTGAAAAATTGATACTGCCTATTTGTTGTTTTTGTAGATGCATTGGAATAATTGAGTTCTTATAATGTTCTTTTTGACTTGAATGAAGTTTTCAATACAAATAAAGTATATATTATTTAAAACAGTAATACTTGTACTCACTTATTGCATAAATGATTGTTATTATATTTTTATTGCAGTATACAAAAAGAAAGGGCAACAAGAAGGTGCAGGCCAGAACATAGCATCATGTTCATTTGATATAATGCCTCGTCCTGGTCAAGTGTGTGATGTACAAATTCGAGATTTTGACCCATGTATAGAGGAAAAACACTTTTACTATCACAAGTCTTCGCCATGTATCTTTTTGAAGCTGAATCGGTAATATCATGAATAATTTTTAAACCACTCAATTATTAATTTTAATACCATCCATCTGAAATAAATTAGAGGGCTGGGATATCTCCTTTACTCGAATCAGCCTGAAGATACTCTCAAACATTGAACAACACATTCGAAAAATACTGTAGTTAAGAAAATTAAAGAAAAAAACTTTTTTTAATATATAATAGCTCAAAACATATTAGAACTATATTTTAATTTAACTTAAATTAATAATTTACTGCTGTGAACACTTTGAGCTCAAAAGTAGTAAGACCTTTCAGGAATGACCTGAAGGATCAACTATCTTTCAAATGTTAGAGCTTGAAAAGCTCATAAACTAATTTAACTCAAGGAGCTAAAAGATACATAGATAAATAATACAGTGAGAAATTTTAGGTATGGCCTGCAGGGTGGACCGTTTTTTCAGATTTATTTTCTCACTTTTGCAGACAAAATGACCAGCAGAATATTTCAAATCTTATGGGAGATAAAAAAGGTACAAAACAATGAAAATATCTTCAAAAAGTTTTTTTTTTCATTTTTCTTTTTAAAAAGAATGACTACAGAGAATTGACAAAGTCTACACTGTTAAGTTTAGTATAGTATTCTTTTTAAGTTAATCAATATTCATTTCAGGGAATCCCAGATGCAATTTCAATATTTAATAAAACTTTTTAAAAATTATAACTATTTCAAAAAGGGGCTGTAGTATTACTTATATGCCACAAATGATGTATATTGTATTAACAGACAAGTTTAAACTCAGGTATTGGTTTACTCTTCACTTGAGCATGTTCTATTATAACATGCTCTGCCTCTGCTTTCTGTGAACAAGCTTCCACAAGTCAGTTAGTACAATTTTATATTACTTCACCCTCTCACATTGGCACTTGTGACAGGCTGATGTAATATAAAAGCAAAGATAAGACTGGATGTTAAAAAATGGAACAGTATCTATGTGATCCATACTAATATTATAAATAAGAAAGTGTGTCTGTCTGTCTGTTACCTCTTCACGCTTAAACCGCTGAACCGATTTAGATAAAATTTGATATGGAAACAGTTTGAATCTCGGGAAGGACATAGTCTACTTTTTATTATGTCTGTCTGTTTGTTTATATCTTTTTTTATAGCTCAACAATAGTTAAACTAATTTTAATGAACTTAAATGTACTAATAGTGTATACCTTTTTATAATGTATAAGCTACATGAAAAGTGTCTCTGTCTGTCTGTTTGCTATGTTGTCTCCCCTAAACCGCTATATTGATTTGGATGAAATTTGGCATATAGATAGTTTGACACTGGGGAACATATATAAGCTACTTTTTGTTTGTGACTGTTTGTTCATTTATATGTTTTTTATAGCTCAACAATAATTAAATTTATTTTAATGAACTTTAGTGTTACTAGAGCACATAATATTTTTCATTATATGTTTGTCTGTATGACTTCTTATTACTACAAAATTTTATAGTCATTAATTTTATTTTAATTTGTTGGTCATGCTTATTGTTTGCTTTGTTTAGAGAAGGAACGGTGTTAGAGAAGGCTTGAGATTAAGGATTGAGAGGGAGCCGAAAGAGTAAAATATGGTATGAGAAGGTGAAATAGAGCGAAAACAAAAGTAAGAGAGTGTCAACAATCAATTGTAATTATATGATCAATAATAATAGCTTAATAATAAGAAAGTCATAATAAATTAAAATGAACTATAGGGTTTACATTGTATCTTTTTCAGTATTGTATCCTATTATTAAAAGATTAAAAATGTGATACTTTGTGTCGATGTTCGGTCATTTGTAACTTAATTATGCATAAAGGGCTGGACAGATTTAGATGAAATTTAGCAAACAAATACAATATTTTTTGCATTATACGCATTATGGTTTATACCTCCCGCTAATTAATTTCTGTACAATAATTTACAAAAACTGGAATGAATATAGAAATCGGGATCAATATCGTAATTGAGAGCGATTGAAATAAATAAATGCGCAAGATTGGAATAGAATGTGATTGAATCTAAACTAACTATGCAATCGAAACTATAATCGAAAACGGGATCAAATTGATATCAATGATATCAAGATTACTTGATATAGAAAGTGAGGAATTATGTGTTGTGTCTGTATATCTAATGTGTTTCTGCGGTTGGAGGCGCAGATGAAAACTAGTTATTAATAATGCTTGAATAAGAGGAAAGTCACAGTAAATTAAAACGAACAATAAGGCTTTAACATGCTTTTATTAGCTTCATTTGTATGTTTGTTTGTAACCAACTCCTTCGAACTCGATTTTCACCCACTTTAAATGATCAAATTTAATTATAACTTCATAGATTTCTCAAGGACAGATGGCAACACAATAATTTAACAAGTTTATTTCATTATTCTGATTAGCATCGCCAGGATTAATAATTTTTTTTAAGGACCCTTTGCCTGCGAGCGAGACAGACAGAGCAAGTGCGCAGTCTATGCACACTTACCATTTCAAACCAACAAAAATAGTTTCATTGTTAAATGAATTTATATTTAAAAAATTGAAAAAACACTAATAGGAAATTGAACTAAATGTTTAAATAAAATTGTGTTTTCAAAGTAATTGTCTAATTACTTTTTTGTTATATTCATAATTATCAGGACAAGGAGTGTATGAAAACAAAAAAAAATCTCTTTTGAATTTTTTGTCTGTCTAATTGTTTAATCTAATCTAATCTAATTGTCTAATCAGGACAAGGAGTGTATGAAAACAAAAAAAAAATCTCTTTTGAATTTTTTGTCTGTCTAATTGTTTGTCCAGGCTATATTTGGAACGACTGAACCGGTTATGTACGATGCGACTTTCACTGGAAGGTAGAAAAGCTTAAGGAACTACATTTGGGGCATTTTTATTTTAGAAATATTTAGCATTCTTGTGTGATAAATTAAAACCCTAACAAATGGGTTAATACATATATCGAAATTGAAGACAGACATATCATCAGTATATATGAAAGTTGCAGGAACCATTCTATATACAAATGGGTGGTGCTACACTAATAGGAAATTGAACTAAAAAGTTAAAAATAAGAATGTAGTGATCAATGAAAAATTCTTTTATTGAAAAAATAAGCGTGGGGTGCTTTCTACTATACTTTAAAAATAGCTTCACTTTTATAAATTAAAATCAATAAAATGTTCATGATAATTGAAATGAAACACCTTGCACTTTTTCTTTCAACAAAATGAATTTTTCATTTATCACTATTTTTAATTTTCAATAAAATGAGTTTTTCCTTAATCACTACATTCTTATTTTTAACTTTTTAGTTTAAATTCCTCTTAAAGCGTGTGTTTTTAAACTATTATTTATTTTTTTACATTGCGTCTTTCATCAGTACTATGGTCTGTTATTTAATATTACAATTGCAATATTTTGTGACAACTTTTGGTTATTTATAACACAATTACAATTATTGAACTGGATAGATTTTGGGTAAATTCAGCACCCAATAGAATATTTTCTAGATTATGTGCATGACATTTTTCTTCTCACTAATGTGGTTCCGTGAAGTTATTTGCAAAAAACTTAAATAATTATTAGAATCCAGAGCGACACCGCGATCGGAAAAAAGGGGGCTGCAGGATCGGATATAAGACATGACTAAATCGTAACAAATTGTGAAATTAAATCTTATATCAGAAACAGAATGGGATTATGAACAAGATTACTCCATATAAAAAATGAAAATTTAATCATATGTCCACTCAAGCGAAGTAAAACTAATACATATGTATATGAATTACAATATAATTTTAATAAAACCATTGAATGTTAATTTACAAAAATATTAAAAAGAATAGAACAGAAATATAATATCATCAACTCAATGTGTTTCATACCTGTATTTATTTTTTATGTATTTTTTATATATGTATTATTGATTTACAGAATCTTTGGTTGGACGCCTAATTATTATGATGCGAATGAACTTCCTAGTGATATGCCAACATCACTGCAACATAAAATTGGAAATCTCACACATGAGAATCAAAATCAGGTTGGTATTATTGTAAATAAACAGAATTATATTCACTTTATGCTATTTAAAGTTAGACATAGTTTTATTGTCACATTCTGCACATTCACGATTTTGAAATTAAAGAAGCAAGGGCCCTAGATAGTTCCACCTTTCGGCCATCACACACTCCTGAAGTTTTACTTTTTATATTGACTAACAACTTTGACATAATAGGGTATTTGACACTTTTTTGAAAAGTATGTCAAAATATTTAAAACATAGCCATTTTTCACTAGATTTTTTATTTTATCAAAATATGTTCGTTAAGTAGTCCTAAAACACCTTTCAAATTTTAATCACTTTAAATTCCCGCGGAAACGCTGGTCGCCATGTTATTTCGGTATGACGTCACTATCGAGTAAACAAACAAGACGTCAAATCTAAGGTTAGATTAATTAACTTAAATTCGCGTTTTTTGCCATATCTTGCGCTATTAAACGACATGAATCGTTATCATTACTGTTTAGTGACGAATTGTAAAAGTTCTAGTGTTAAAACCCCTGGAAAATTGTTTATCAAAGTGCCAAATGACATCGAAATGAGAACTGTTTGGTTAGAACTCGCAAGACGAGATCCGAAATCATTTTCTACAAAAAGCGATCTGTACTTATGTGAGGATCACTTTAATGTAAGTGTAAATACTTCTATCTGTATATTTACAAATATAAATCTAACACCATCTCTATCATAATCATAACCTAACAATAATAATTTGTTGCTGTATCACACGTTAGTCGTACTTTGTTTTGTTTAGTCGATAGTGACGTCACACTTGACATAATCATGGCGGATAGCGTTTTTGGTCACGTAATATACAGATTAAAAAAGTACGAATTTAAACTAAAATAATAAATGGAAATCGTGATTTATTGATCGGAAATCAATATATTCCTGTTTCCTATTCAATAAGTTATCATAATTACATACTTTCACATTTTTTTGTTTATGATGGCAACAACCCTATTGTATTTTCTGTTCACAAATGGAGATTAGTGGCCACTATTATTATTATACAAATGAAACTGTGAAGTTTGTGTTGCATAAATTGATAAAATAATAAGAGGAACAACAGCTAAAGAAACTGCCACAATTTACACATTTGTTTCGTTCGATACATGATTCGTTTTAGTGAAAACGTCTCAGCAATAGTTATAAAATTAAATGTTTATTTGTAATTTTAAAACAACTACATTTTTCTAAGTCCATAAAGTTAATTATGCATATCCAGCACCCAAACAATCCTTTTGAAATATTTTATCTGTCTGCCTGTCTATTTGTATATTTCGAGTATCTTCAGAACAGCAGAACTGATCACAGTGAGATTTTCATTGAAAGGTAGAGGAGTACATTGGACTACATTGAAGTACTTTTCATCCCGGAAGTATTTA
The DNA here is from genome assembly GCA_005406025.1 of Eumeta japonica. Taxonomy (NCBI): domain Eukaryota; kingdom Metazoa; phylum Arthropoda; class Insecta; order Lepidoptera; family Psychidae; genus Eumeta; species Eumeta japonica. The sequence continues at coordinate 40,351 of BGZK01001370.1, forward strand.
GGGTTTCTACACGAAAATTGAAAAACACTTATTTAAAAATGAAATAATTATAGGAATTGAATCAAGGTAGTGAAAGTAAAAGGTAGAACCAGGATCGGATCGACATCAAAACCGGTAGTAATGAAATCAAGGACGAAAAGCGAGAGCGGTGTCATTTTAGACAAATGTCAACAATTATTATAATTTATGTAAGAATTCATTCTGTCTATACGGGCAGAACAGTAGGAGAAAGCTGTCTTCAATAAAAATTATCCATAGGTTTTAGGCTTCCCTAAGAATTACTTAGAACCTTCTTATTTTAACTGATTTCAATATATGAATTTAATTTAAAATTCAATATAAATGTTTAAAGGTAGTGGAAATCAATGGAAGGATATACAATACATTTTGCAGATCTGTAAGAATAAGTTTACGGATCCCTAAAATGCATTGGAAATATATATTCTTACGGAAATTATATCCTTTATAATTTCACCAATTTTTCTAAAATTTACTATGGACTCATTGGGAAATTAAAAAAAGGATAAACGAAATCTTTTAGGATTCCGTGAAGATGACTAAAGACATGCAGACAAAGAGGTAGATGGAGAATAGTGTCTCATTTATGTCATAACATGTTTTCACTATACATCAATTTTCGTCAAGATTGGTCAAACCATTCTCAAGTTATAAAAGAATTTACAGACAGATGGAGAGAATACTAAATTTTATTTAAATCACTAAAAATGAATGGCTTCTGAACTAATTTATTGTATATACTTTCATTAGTTTTTGTTTGTCTCCATGCTAAATTTTGTTGAAATTGGTTAAATAAGGGTTCTTCATATTTCTCAAGGATTGCTAAAAAATGTATATTCTTTTGGCTTCAACACACAGCACAAATTCTTACCTCATTGTAAATTTTTTTAACTCAATGACTTTCAGGCAAAAATGGTCTGGCTTTCTTGTCGTGGTGAAACTCCAGCTGATGAAGAAAATATGGGACCAATCAAATATTATCCATACCCTGGTTTTCCTGGTTACTATTTCCCCTACATGAATACTGAGGGATATTTAAGCCCACTTGTTGCTGTGCATTTCGAAAGTCCAAACAGTAAGTATAATATAGGAAAATAGTTAGTTTTTTGTAATTTTAAAATTTCCTCAGCAGTTTTTCTGTAATGCTATATGTTGAATAAAATGAAAGTAATACCTTTTTTTATAAAATTTGTTGCCGAGTTATATGGAATAATAGCAGGTACCTTCTTTGCTAAAAAAACAGTTTTGTGCTTACAATTACACATTGTAATTATAAAACATAATAAACAAAGGTTTTATGCCATATTTTTATTTCATGCGGAAATTGGATACATGTAAATCTATCAAAAGTCTATTATAAATAATCAAATTATGTTTGCGTGAACTTTCTCATACTCCACTAGATATTAGATTGCATTAACTCACTTCTACTTCTCAAAGATGTATTAGAGACCACAGGTCTTCACTTGGTATAATTTTTAGATAACTGTATTTATTTATTAATATATTAGGTCAGAGAAACTTCTTTTCATATTCTATAAGTAAAAGTTGCAGTAAAATCTCTTTGGTGGTGCTTTTTATATCTGGCTAGTTTTAATGCCATTAAGTAGTTGACATTTAAAAGAAAGAAAATAGTAAGTAAAAACGGTTTACTACCATTTTTCAATTTTTATAAAAAAAAAGAGAAATTTGCAACACAAGCCACGGAAAAAAATTGTGACATTTATGGATCTAATAGAGTGTCAGTAAAAGTAGTACAAAACTGATCCAAGTGTTTTCAGTCTGGTAACTTTGATGTCAAAGATAAATCTCTTTCTAGTCGACTTGTTATGGAGAAAGCTGATGCCATTTTGAATAAAGTAAAACAAGATCGGCATATTAGTTCTTATGACATAGCTAAAGAGCTGGGGATTAACTGCAAAAGTTTTGACCCTGTTGAAGTGATTTGATTTAATAAAAAGAGGAAACTATTAGAAAGTCGTAATTCACAGTACAAGCAAAGATAGACGAAGAATGATAACGACAAATCAAATTGGGGTTTTTTTAAAGTAATTGTTAGATGGCGCTATGTGTACTATTTAGATAATTAGAGTTATAATATTTACCATATATTACAACACGCCTCTTTAAATTATAATGTTAATCTTTTACATAAACAATATTTTAAACCAATCTTAGTTATACTAAATTAATCTTTAGTTTAGTTTTTTTTTTTATCTACACTTAATTAACATCTGCTAAGTTAAATTTTGTATCAATTTTTATAGTCATCAATTACAAATATTACCTTTTCATAGTTCTCATGTATATAATGATATTGCACTTCAATGTACTTTGAATTTTTTTTGTAAAGTTATCATATTTGGCAATCGCTATTGCACCTGAATTATCTCCATATGATTTTATTGGTTCACAATATTTTACATCAAGTGATTCAATCAGCAAGTTTCTAATAAATAGTACTTCTATCATTGCCCCTAAATAGCAGTATATTCTGACAAAGTTAAACATTTAGTTCCTGTATTTTGTTTACGTCTTTTTCAAAAAATCAAGTTTCTAAACAATCGAATTATAAAATCTGATGTAGATGTTTTTTCTACATTATTTCCTGCATAATTAGAATCTACAATAGAATGTAATATTTCTACATTATCATAGTATGTTAACTTTAAATCCTTAGTCTTATACAGATATTTTAAGATTCTCATTGTATATTTCTAATGTGTTTGGTTGTAACAACTTTTATATCTACTTAAATAATTAACACTGTATGCTATATCTAGCCTTGTGTCTGTGCTTAGATACATTTATTCACCTACTATATTTCTGTACTTTATACTTTCATCAACTTCATAGCTTGTCCTAATTTTTAATTTGTTCCAATTTCAGTATTTTCCAGATCATATTTTGCAGCTAAAGATTTAATATGTTTTGTTTGACTTAAGGTCATTCTATTTTTATTTTTACTATAATCAATATCTATGCCAATACAGTTTTTAATTTTTCCCAATTTTTCATTGCAGATCTTTCCATTAAACTATTTTTTACGACTTTTAGGTTATTTTTATCTTTACAACAAAAAGAAAGTCATCAATAAATATTAACATATACATATAAATTCGATTTTTGTTTACTCTATTTACATACAAATAGTAGTCATAGTTAATTCTAACAAAATTCAGTTTTTTAATTTTATTGAAACAATTATACCGTACTATAGAGAGGCTTTTGGAATTTGTAAACTTAATTGTCTCCAGTTTCATAACCTTTATGAAATAACATGACACATCTAACTTTACATGACCATTTAAAAGGCAGTCTCAACATTCATTTGTTCTATGAATTAATTATTTTTACAACTGTATAATATTAAAATTTTCAATTGTTGTGTAGGTCAAGAATACAAATACTGGGTATGACTTATTGTGTTTTATTACCGTATTTTATGATTACAACAAAGAGCGTAATTACATGGCAAAAACAGGAAGTGTAAAAAAGTGTGTCGCCTCCGGTAGGGGGCGCTAGGTCTGTGCTACGTTCCGAAACGCACGATTAGATCTCTGACAGTCTCTCCCTTGTTCTTTTGACTTCTTTTCCAGGGTTCTGGTTAGAGGTTCAAACGATCCGGCACCTTCCTGATCCTCTGCGGTCGGCGGACTGCGATCGGAGATGGTAAGTACATATTTGTATTTGTAGGTTCCGTAGGTACTACAGTTGGAAGTGTAGGCTCTTGTTCCTGTTGCAATTCTTTTTGTTCCCTCGCAGGACTGGCAGGTTTATTAATACGACCAGGTGACGGTATTATATGTATTGTCTCCTCCGGAACACGTTGTATAGGTGTACTCTCTTTTTCTTTCAGCTGTTACCTGCACCGTCTCACGTGGCTGCATTGGATTGAATTGGTGGTAAGTATCTGGTGGGTATTGATTGTCACTCACACAGTAGGTTTTAATTATTTGATCCACATGTCTGTGGTGTATCTTCCCATCTACCTCTATTTCATAATGTAATTTCCCACATCTGTTAATAATGTCTCCAAATTTCCATTTATTATTATCATACATTCTAATCTGTACTCTGTCTCCTGTTTTAAATTCCTTATTTATTTCCAGATTTTCATTCTTGCTTTCCCTTTCTGTGTCTTCTCTTTTTACTAAATCAATCCTTGTTCTGTACAATCGTTTAAACATCATCTCTGCTGGGCTCAATCCAGTAGCATTATTAGGTGTTTTCCGGTAAGTCATGAGAAATTTTTGTATCTTGTCCTGTAGTGATCCTTTCTCATTTGCCATTGCTTTTAGCTTATTTTTAAACGTTTGCACGTACCGTTCAGCTTGTCCATTTGAGCTTGGATGAAAAGGAGCTGTAAACTTTGCTTGTATTCCGTTTTCTTTTAAGAACTGTAACATCTCTTGTGATCGAAATTGCCTTCCATTGTCTGATACTTGAGTAATAGGTAATCCGAAAGTTGTATATATATCTTAAGAATATTCACCGTTGCTGCCGCTGTAATAGACGCAGTTGGTACCACCTCGAGCCATTTGGTGTATGCATCTACAACTATGAGAAAGTAGTTATTCAGGTATGGTCCCGCGTAATCTATGTGTATTCTGCTCCAAGGTTCTTTTGGGTATTCCCATATGTGAACTGGTACTTTCACTGGATTTTTCTGCATAAGGCAACAATCTTTACATTCCTTTACCATTCGTTCAATATCAGAATCTATGTTCTTCCACCAGACGTAACTTCGTGCTAATGCCTTCATTTTGACCATGCCTGTATGTGCAGTATGTAGTTCTTCTAATATCCTATTTTGTAATGCCTTAGGTATGACAATTCTTATTCCATAAAATATACAGTTGTTCTGCAGGGAAAACTCGTGTAGTTTCTTGGGATCGGTTCTACCTGATTGTATTTCCAAGTAAAGCTTTTGTAAGTCTGGATCTTTCATTGTTCCTTCTCTTATCTCATGTAATGTAACAGGCATTTCTGATATTTGATTTAAATAAAATGCGTCATCGTCCGTCAGGGTGTCTTTTCTGTTCCTGTCGTATCCTTGTTTAATCTTGAAAAGTAATCCGCATTTGCATGTTCTGTGGTCTTCCTGAGTTTAATGTTGTAGTCGAAACCTGCTAAGAAATTTGCGTAATGTACAAGTCGAATGGCCGTCGTAGCTGGTGTAGTTTTTCTGGATGTAGAATTCTAGCCAAGGGTTGGTTGTCTATGATCAGCGTAATTTTCCTTCCATAACAGTATTGAAAGAATTTCTTCAAACCCCAAATCAAGGCTGCTGCTTCTTTGTCTAGTTGGCTGTAACCCTTCTCAGCTTTGGTCAAGGATCTTGATGCAAACGCTATTGGTCGTTCGGTCTTGTCCGGCATAATGTGTGATAATACTCCTCCAAATCCCGTAGGTGATGCGTCTGTAGCCAAGGTGACAGGTAAGTCTGCATGAAATGGTATTAATACTTTATCTCCACAGATCTCTTCCTTTAATTCTTGAAAGGCTTTCTCACATTGTACTGACCATTGGAATACTGCATCTTTCTTTAATAATTGATACAGTGGATTTAATTTGGATGCCAGGTTCGGAATGAACTGTTGGTAATAGTTGATCATTCCCAAGAAGGTACGTAGGGACGATACCTCTGTCGGCTGTGGACTATTCTTGATATCTTTAATTTTCTCTTGAGTAGGATGTAATCCATTTTCATTTATGGTATGACCAAGATATGTAACTGACCTTTCGAAAATTGACATTTCTTCTTATTCAAATGTAGTCCACATTTAGTTAATTTTTAAAACTGCTGTAATTCTTTGTAGAAGTTGTATGTATGTACTTCCTTGTAAGGCTATATCATCGAAGAAACATGCTGTGCCTTCCATGCCTTGTAATGTCTGGTCCATATACCGTTGCCAAATATTCGGAGCCACTTTCACACCAAACATCAATCTTTTAACTTTGTAAGAACCCTTGCAGGTGCTGATGGTCTGCATCTCTGCTGTCTCTTCATTGGTCGGCATGTGTATGCCGAATTTATGTCCAATGTACAAAGTATTTTCCGCCGCTCAGCTTAGAAAAATTTCTTCAATTCTCGGAATCGGGTAATTATCATCTTCTATATTCTTGTTTAGTGTTGCTCGGTAATCTGCACATAAGCGCACCTTGCCATTTTGTTTTATTACAGGTACGACAGGTGTACCCACTGTGAGTATGCAACTTTTTCTAAAATGCCTTCTTTTCTAATCTATCGATTTCATTTTCTACCTGATCTCTCAACGCCAATGGTACTGGGCGAGGTTTCAGGAATATAGGTGATGTACCTGCCTTTAATCTATATGTAGCTTGAAAGTTGTTGATTTCTCCAATCTCTTCTGTAAATAATTCTCTGTATTGTTCTAATAGTTTATGTAATTTTTCTTTAAATTCTTTTTCTGTAATATCATTTTCTTCTTTATGTATTGAATTTATGTCGAACTGTATGTTTAATTTCCTTATCCATTCTCTTCCTATTACTGGGTCTACTTTTCTATCAATGATGAATACTCGTCCTTGTACTTCTGAGTCTCTGTATTTAATGTTGACATTGCAGGTGCCCAATGGTTGTAGTATCTCTCCGTGTATGTACGTAGCTTTACTGATGTTTTGTCAGTTTCAGGTTTCCAAAATTATTTTTAAAGTATTCTGCAGAGCAGGTTGTGACTGCTGCACCCGTATCGAGCTCAAGTGTATGAAATTTCCCATTAATTTGCAGTGTAATGTTGAATTTTCATTTTGCATATTATTTCCATGATTAATGTTCTGTATTTCGTATACTTCCTCTTCATTGCCATGCGTAGGTAGCTCGTATACTAGATCTAGCTGTCTCTGGTCTTTGAAGCATACAGATTGGATATGTCCTTTTGTATTACAGTTTTTACAGTACAGTTTATTCTTTAGTTTGCACTGTACCGCGGTATGATTTTCTTTTCCACAGCGAAAACATTTTATTTCTCTTTCTTCCTTGTTTTTATATGTATTCTTTGTATTGTAGGTTGGTCCTTTATGTATGTTTGGTTTATTAAAATTGTTTTTGTTCTTGGGTATGTTGATATTTTATTGATGTTTGATTGTACCTCGGTTCCCATTTCTTTACTTTCTGATTTTGCAGTTTCTATTGCCAGTGCTATTTTAATTAGATCATCAAATTTTGTTGAAGAAGATTCTTGTAATAACCTCTCTTTTATCTCAGCATTTGCTAGTCCTCTTATGAATTGTACACGAAGATGTGTCTCAAAGGTACTTTGTTGGCAGTTATTACAAATAAAATTACATTTACCACCTATTCCTTTCAAACCAGCTACATAATTAGCTATACTTTCGCCCTCTTGTTGCTGCCTCAGGCAGAATTTGTGCTGCAACTTCACCGGTTCTGGTGCGATGTGGTTTTGTAACAATTTAATAAGTACATCAATTGACTTTTCTCGGGGCCTCTGGTGCAGTAATATTCTTTATTATTTGGTAGTGCTTAGGACCAATGCAGTTGAGGAATATTTGTACTTTTACTGTAGCATTTGTTACTCCTTTTAAGGTTATGTAATTTTGGAGTCTTTGTAAATAGGATGAAAACGATTCATTCTGCTCATCATACGGTTGTAACGTGATACCGCCAACAGTTTTATCACTGCTTTGTAATGCTTGTTGTAACTGAGCTTGTTGTAATTGCATACCCTTCATAGTTTCCATCATTTGTGACAAAACTTGGCCTAATTGCAGCTCCATTATGGATCATAACTTATGGTATTTATGTATAAGGGAAAAAGGGATTTGTGTAGCGGGTTATCAACACAGGTTTGGAACCCCTGGATAGATAGGAAAAGGTAAGAGGAGTCACTTGGAACACCAACTTTTCACTAATAGTTTGAGGTTAGTTAATCACGTTTACACATAAGTGCACTTTTCTTCCGCATCGCGTAGATTCAGTCACTAACTCGTCGCCACTGTTGTGTAGGTCAAGAATACAAATACTGGGTATGACTTATTGTGTTTTATTACCGTATTTTATGATTACAACAAAGAGCGTAATTACATGGCAAAAACAGGAAGTGTAAAAAAAGTGTGTCGCCTCCGGTAGGGGGCGCTAGGTCTGTGCTACGTTCCGAAACGCACGATTAGATCTCTGACATCAATATTTGCATTTATCCTACTGTTGAATTGTGAATTTTGTATCAAAAGCAAATTTTCAATGTATTTATTTTGCTATAATCCTCTTATAACTAATATATGATATAATAATAATAATAATAATGTCTTCGGACATATATATACACATCACCATCTGCTCCTAAACTAATTAACGAGGCTTGTGCTGTGGGTACCAGATAGTTGATATACTACATACATTTTTTTTTGTAAATATATATACATAATACATAGAAACACCCAGACTCATAACAAACATTAATTTTTAATAAATGTTTGTCTTATGCGGGAATCAAACCCACGCCCCCAGCGCAGCAGGTAGGGTCACTACCACTACGCCACTCAGGCAGTCTAGCTTTATAAAAATAATTGCCTTTTTAAAGATCCATTTAACATCAATGACCTTTTTATCTTTTGGCCTTTCAACAATTTGCCAAGTATTATTTTTAATTAAGTTATTTATTTCTAAATCCATTGTTATATTTTCTATGATTATGGGTGTTCATCGCCTCTTCAAATGTATTTGGCACATTTGCATCAATATAATTTACATATATATATATATATATATATATATATATTTACATCCCATCACAATTTTGACGTCTTCCCGTTATACGCTATTATGACGTCTACCTGTTTTACCTGTATAAACTATAATCTTTTAAATCTACTAATATATCATTAGATAGTAACTGCTGCAGCAACTTTATAATTTAATATTCATGCGTTTTTGAACGTATACAATTTATAGGCATTCTACTACACTTTTGGACCCACTTTTATACTCATCACTATATGACGTCTTCAAATATTTATACAAGTTAATCGACATTAACACCTATATGCCTTCCTTCTGTTCATTGTCAAACCGTTACCAAGGTCTCGACCTTGTCTCTGTTTTTGTCGAATATTGGCAACCTCGCCGATAAAATGTTACATGTAATACATTCTGACATTGTTAATTGAAGTCGTTATTTTTACCCAATTGTCGCAGAAGGAGGTTAATGTACATAAGGGGCCATCCATAAATTACGTTAAATAAATTATAAGATTTTTAACATCCCCTAACCCTGGCCTTGTCGAGGTGGTCACGTAAATGAAAACAGAAGTTTTTACAATTTTTACTATTTATTAAATAAAATATTAACAAATGACAAAAAATTAAGTTAAAAATTTGTTATTAACAAAGTATTGAAATTTTTTAATCTTTTATGGCGTTTCTTCTTAAACTTCTTTATGAAAAGAGCTTCACTAAGCGAAAAATTTTTATTTCAATTATTTAAACATTTTTTTATGTACAAAGACGAAAGTTGGAGAAAATTTTGTTAATTAATAGTCTAACTTGTAACAAAATTAACTTTTAGTTAAGTTTCCAAAGAGAATGAATTTTTTGAAGTGTCGTGAATTCACTAAAATTTATTCAAATTTTTAAATCAATATGTAATACCTCACAAAAATTATTTAGTGTGACGTACTCGGTTTTGACTCCGCGCGCGCTACCTTAAAAAGTCGCGCGGAGCCCCATTTTCACCGTTAAATTAAAATTATAAATAATGAAGGTAGAGTTCCGAGAGTTAACGGTTTTTATAGGAAGTTTCCTCCTCTTTGAGGATCTTTCTTTCAAATTTCTGAAATATTAATAGTTTGAGACACCGTTGAAAAAAGTATCTTTTTTCATTTTGAATTATTTATAACTTTTGAATTTTTATGTGCAATAAAAGCTTTCAATACATTTTCTAGACCTCATTCTAGATCGAATGAGCTATCACGTATTTTGGACCAGTATCTCTATTTTGCACCAATATCAATTTGTTACCTAGACTATAAAAGAAGATTTAAATTACAAATATTTATCTATTGTTAATCTGTCTCGTAAAACATACCTAAGCAAAATTATACTTCATTTAAAAATACCCAAACAATAATTTTGTAGTTCACACGAGCGAAGCTTTGGCACAGCTAGCCCTTACTAGTATTATAGAGATATTGGGAAATCCTAATAAATGACTGATTCATCAATGTAGAGCTGAAAGTTATGATGCTAGAAATACAAAATTTAGAAAGTGGGTTATTTTTATTGGTAGAAAAGTGGCTAAAATAATTTAAGAAAATTCTGATACTAATTCTGTAAAACAGGAAATAAAATTATTATGGAATATCAATTAATTTCTTTGAAAATAGGGACACGGAAATTAGTATTGCCCTGAGAGGGCAAAATAGGAAACAAGTGGTTGAATGAAATAGTTTAAGTTTAAAATTTATTTAATAGAATTATCAAACCTGCTTTTCATCTATTTAAATTCTAAAAATATGAAAATCAGGTTTCTCTCTAAAGACTAAAAAATCATACCACTTTCTTCCTTTTATTTGTAGGTATTTTTAACTCAGCAGAGTGCCTGTGTTACCTTTGGTAAAGAAATTTTATTATTTTGTCTCATTTAATACTGTGCTGTCATCCATGTTACTTTATAGGGTAGTGTAGAAATTAGAAACAGCACATTTAATTTTTATTTTTATCCCTACGGAGATTTACGAGCTGCTAGTTTGTTGTAAATAATACAAAATGCATTTATAATGCAAGTACAATATGATATAGAATAAGAAAAACGGAAATGTTGTATACAAAAATTGTGTTTTCCATATTAATATGTTTATAACTATTTTTCTCAATATACCTCAAATCTAAGAAAGTGCGCCTTTTTTTTATTTATAATAAATTGCGAGCCATGTAGAATTTCCATAACATTTTTAATACTTATATATTTAGGAACTACATGCTATTTTTAAAAGAAAATTGAATTATTTAAAAGATGTTTTAAAATGGAATACAAAATTGTTTAAAATTTTTCTAAGATCACGATGGAAAACAAACTTGAATAAGAATTTATTCATACACTTACTTATCTATCTTTTCGAATAATTCGAATAAAAAATATTCCTTAATTCAAAAATAATATTAATTGCGTTTTTATTAAATATTTTTATAATTTCATTTATTGTAATTTAAAGATTGTATCACAAATTATAACTATAAAAATGCCATAATCTTACCTACTCAACATTCAATAAGAAGTAATGTGAGATAATATATTTATAAAAATTTGTTGCTTTTTTTAAACAATTAGTGCCATTCTTAAAATATTAGATAAGATTATAGCTTGGATGTAATGATGCCACAGATACGAAGTATAAACAGACACGCATAGGCTTCAATTTTAAATTTTTATTCTTATGTAGGGGATTAACAAAAAACGCATTTAGGTAAATACAACTGCTTCCTTAACTTGAAAATTAATAAATTAAAAAGACTGTTATAGTAATTGATAGAGCGAAGAATAAATTTGAAGTATTTTGAGTAAATAATGTACTTATCTTGCACTTAAAGAAGACCATGAAGAAATATATAACTTTTAATATGATTTCTAAAAAGGTGTACATAGGGACGCTAAAGATTGCTAAATTTGTAAAGTTAGCTTTGCAAATATATATTTTATGGATTCAATATATTACGGTATTCCCTCAGACACGTTTAAACAAAGACGTATTTTGCTGAAACAATAAAACAAAAACGTCTATGTATGCAGTAAGTGGACTAAACAATCCAAAACGGCAACGTCTCATAGGGATACCAAAATTGCTTACTAATGTACGATAATGTATATCGAGCAGTGTGTGTATAACATTACGACAACAGCGCTGCGCTACCGAAGAGAGAACACTGTGAATTAATCAAAATACAATTTCATAAAGAGTTGAAGAATTTTGACGTCCACAATTTTTTTCTAATTTTTTTCCGTGTTACTTTGTTGCCATAATAGACGCTTTACGTCGAGTTTTGAATTTGACGCCCGTATATCGGACGGTAAAAGCAGGTGGTCGCCACTTTAAATGCATTTTCGTCAATGTAGGACGTCGAAATAGTTCTAGGATATAAATATATATATATATATATATATATAAAATGCAATATGAAATTACTATATCTAGAAATTGGAGTTCTCTTTCTTTTTGGTGTTCCTACTACTATATGCTTGTCGCTAATATCATTGAAATTATCAAGATCTTTCACGACATTATTAGAATTAGTTTCATCTACATAGTTTTCATTAGTTTTGTAATCTTTTTTAAATTTTTCATTTGTTACATTTGAAATTTTTTTAATTTCTAATTCTTTATCCTTTTAATCATCAAATTTTTCTAAGCAAATTAATTGAGTGAATACTTGTACATGCCTAATATCAATTATTTTATTGTTTAATAGAACTCTCTAACTATTTCTATTATAACCTGTTAAAACTTCTAGTTAGACTTATCAATCTTATTGACTTTTTCTTAAAACTTCTGGAACCCTGACAAAGACTACGTCCATAAAACTTTAAATGCTTTACATTTGGTTTTATCCCAAAAAACATCTCACAAGAAGTTTTATTTTCTGCTGTATTTGTAATTGTTTGATTTTTAAAATATGCTGCTGTTTTATTACTTCAGTCTAATACCTTTCATGAATTTTAGCTTCTCTCATCAAATAAGTACCTATATCCATAGCAGAACTATTACATCGTTTCGCTACTCCATTTGATTCATGGACATAGGATGGACATAGTAATAACTCTATACATTTATGCCCCTATTAAATTATAAATATCTTCATTTAAATATTGTTTGCCATTATTGTACTGAAATTTCTTAACTCTTTTATTAAATCTATATTCTACTAAATTTACAAGTTCTATGTAACTAGTAACTACTAGCAGTTTCAGCTTTATTTTTAATACAAAAATTCTTGTACATTTACTATAGTCATTGATAAATGTTAAAAAAATATTATTCTTCACCATAACCAATTATATTATGTGGACCATTCAAATGAGTATGAATTAATTCTAAAATTTCATTGGTTTTTCTTCTATTATTTTTCAAAGGTACATTAGCCATTTTATTTTCAATACAATTTGAACATTTCATTTCCATGCCTTCGATCTTATCTGTCCAACCATCTACTAATTTGTTATTTACTAGCCGCGCGCCCGCCTGCCCGCGCGCGATTAACGACTGGACCCGCGGCTTTATAGGTTTATTTTTGAATAATTAACGCCCCCGCAATATATTTTGGAAGTCCAACACTTAAGTAAAACAGCCTAAGATTGATCACTGTTGATGAAAAATGGATTATCTACGGCAAAAACGTGCGAAAAAAATCTTGGTCATAGACAAACAAGCTCCACAGACAATAGCAAAACCCAAACGCAATAAGTTGATCCTTTGTGTATGGTTGGATTGGAAAGGCATTATTCATTTTGCCAGGCAAAACCGTCAATTCGGATCTCTATTGCCAACAGCTGATGAGAACAGAACGGGTGTGGTTTTTCATCATGATAATGCCAGACCACACATCTTTAGCCAAAGAGCAAATATTGGGAGAGTTTGGTTGGGAAGTGTTAGTGAGTCCACCATGTAGCCCTGACCTTGCACTCTCAGATTTTCATCTGTTTCGGTCTCTTCAGAATTTTTGGGTACTGTTAGGTACCCATCAATCATAAGTCCCAAAATTTCTACAGCAATGGGATTATGTCACTACTTACAAAATTGCAACAATTTGTTGAACAAAATGACATTTATAATAAAATTAAATGTAAATAAAATATGATGAAAAATTGTCACATTCTTCGTAATAATATTTAATGTTTGAAACAATTTGTGCCCTAAAAATCAATCATTGTTCTGAGTGTGCAACTTTTGACACCATTAATATTGATTATAGCAATTTATGCTGCCCGAAGTCTATACCATCACAAAATTTTTCATCGAAAATACTTAAATTAGAAATAATCATTTATAATAGAACAAAAACAATCTGAAGAATCTTTCTATATTATTATACCATTTCTAAAATATTAAAAATATATGTTAAAGTAATCGAGCAAGGAAAATATACATATTTCAAAAAGGTACTATGTTTGTTTAATAATAGTTAATAAAGTAGATTTTTGTTTTTCAGAAAACTATTGAAATTCTTGTTTTCTATAGCCTATTTACAAAATCAAAGATGCAATAGTAAATTAAAAAAAATATATCTTTTGCTATAGGTTTATGCGGATAAAAAGTGAATTTATAGAATGATATTAGCCACTGCTCTGTTACATTTGTAGACATTTCTTGTTAAGAGTTATTATATACTAGCTTATGTCTGAGCCTCCATTTGCATGGACATAAAATCAATTCTTTCATCTTTTATATCGACAGATCACACTGTCAATCACAATTCAGATCTTATTCCTGCTTTTGATTCCAATCCTAGCTTCATTTTAGATTCAGGCTTTAATCTCGATCTAAATTATAATTCTATCATAAGTATTGATTATGTAAAAACAACAGCGAGAAATGGGAAAAATCTATCCCATATTTTTGTTACCTGTTACCCATATATGCGATAAGTTTTTACCATACTAAATTTCACCAAATTCTGTTTAGTCATTCTAACAGTTTGTGAAGAAATTCACAGGCAGATAGACAAAAATAATAAAACCATTGAAATGTGTTCTGTCAATGTTTCTAATATCCCCCGGAGTAGGTTTTCTCAAATATTCTTATTGAATAGATTTTTTCTTTCCACTGTTCTATCACATCATAGATTAATAATATACGAGTACATATAATTAGGAGATGTGTGATTCATGTCTACCTAATTGCTCTATTTTCATTGTCATCATAACCTGAGTCAAAATAGAAATATTCTTTTACTGTAATAAAATAAAATATGCTACTTCGAGTGACTTAAAATGAAACACATTGTGATTGATAATTCAATTTTTTACTTTCAGCTGGTATCCTCATCAACATTGAGTGCCGAGCTTGGGCTCAAAACATCAAATATGATAAGAAGGAACGGATTGGTACCATTCATTTCGAGCTGATGGTGGAGTAAACACTAAATTATAAAGTCTGATGAATAGACTGTTTGGTCAATTTATCCGTAATCGATGAGTTTGCAATGTGTAGTAAAGTAATGCAACAAGTAGGCCTTTATTGTAAAACAGGGTGCATGGAGGTCCACTTATAAAATATTTTTTTTTTTATGAAGATAATAAGACAAGATTTTTCAAGGCCAATTTTAAATAATTTGTAAGATTTTTGCATACATTTTATTATAAAGTGAATTCTATATTCAGATAATCCTTTCAGGAAATTTTATGATTTACGGAGACATAATTAACACTACTGGTTTGGATTCCACTAAACTAAATAGTATTATTTTAGTTATACTTCCAAAATATTAACCAATCTTAAAACAAATTTATCCCAAACTTTGTAAAAAGTCTGCTTAGTTTGAAAGTTTATATGGCACACATACAATAAACCTATCTTAAACCTATTTCATAAAATATTAGAGCTCTTAAGGTGGTACATTGATGAAAAGAGGGTTTTGTTTTTTCCTTTGTTGTCACGAAATGCGTAAGTTACTAATTTCATTTTTAGGTATGTGTTTTTTAACCATTTAAATTAATGTAATTTGAAAGGAATACACGATTGGACAAAAGGTAACATTTCATGAATGTAAAGAACTCCGGCCCACACCTTGTGCAAAACTAATTTAAAAACGCCATAAGCTAGTGTTTTGACTATCATTTTGGCTTATTTTAGCTTAGTTTTGTTTTGTAACAAGCTATTGAACACATAATTATAGGCAATACTTAATTTTAAAAATGGAGATGGCATCAGTGACAATAAATAATCCGGCAAGTCCGGCGGACGGAAGACCTAGAGTGCCTTTTTCTCTATATGACTTTAAGTTTTATGTTTATTAAAGCATATGGAACAATATTGAAGTTTCAAAGAATGTTAGAAAATCATAATTTAAAACTCAACACACTGACAAAACAAAAAAGGATATATAAAAACCATGTTTATAAGTACTTGTATCTTTTTAACTTATAAACTATAGTCAAAATGTGTTATAACGACATCGAAGTGACTACTCACGCTTAGTCGTAAATTCCCCGCCGACGCCGCGCCGAGCCCGGAACCCTTGAATCCAATTAGACAAGCAAACTAAATTTTCACCAAAATGTTGAGCAAAATCGTTTACTTATTGTTAAAAGAATTTGTCCATTTCTTGGCACATTATTTGTCCTTTGATATTTAAACCTCAAAGCTTCCTCAATCTTCGTATGCTTCGTTGTTCTGGCTCCTTTCATTTTCAAAATTTTTGTCATCAAGGTGTGTATTTTTTCCTTCTCTTTCCAAATGGTTGAAATTTTCGGGTGTAAGGCACCATATTCTTTTGCCAAGTCTTTGTTTGGAATTCCGCTCTCTAGCTTTGAAATAATATACAATTTTTCTTCGATATTAATTTGTTTTCTTTTTGTTTGCGACATGTTAAAAGTTTCACAATTAATCAGACAAGTAACAAACTGAGTGAAGAGATTGAAGAAGCGGGCCTTGACTCTACGCTATGCACGTGTTTTGTTTCTAAGAATTACAAAGGACCCTGAATGAACTTGACACATTATTTACTTTTAAGATAATAGCCATTGACAGTTTATACTGTGCCTCTTCAAATTGTTTATTGTACAATACAGCTGAACTGGTCCTTCTACAGATATAATTCTCCGAAAACGTTAGTCAAATGTGGTATGTCGTAGTAAGCAATGTTTTTGACAAGGCCGTCATACAAGCATTCAGCCAGGACCTTTGATTTTGGTCAACATATCCAGTATGTTGTTCTAAACGATGTCGCCATAAACGTTTTTAGCGTATAAATTATATTATTAATGATAACTAATCTAGGATGAAAATTATCTTTTATTGTACATTTAATTTGTGATTGATGGTTAACTTTCTGACGAATATATTATTAAATAATGGTTTTGTGCAAAAAAATTTTTCTAAAATTGCAATTTTTTTATTTGTTCCAATGAATGATCGATTTTTATTTTATTTTGTACATAATATAAACCGGATTTGAAACATCTCCTTTTCTTAATAGAATGAAATTTCATAACAGGTCCTGATAATTTACCCTTTTAGCTGCTATTCGGAATCTGTAATCAATTTCTCTATACTTTTTTTTACATAAGTGTTACTAATCATTTTCGACAAACTGATGAAACAGTTTTTTTTTTAAATTTATTAGCGTCGTTTTATTTTAACGAATTTTATTTAACGCTTATGTTTTTTATTTTGAGTATATGCTTACTATTGCTATTTCGTTTTTTTTTCGTAGTAATAGTCTTACTTGTTTACTCATTGATCAGGTGCTCGTCGTTGACGATGTGTGAGGGCGCGGGGGCATCCCCACCACTTCATCGAAGTATCGCCTTAATTCATGTATAATATTTGTTCAATCTTGGTAAATAACTTAATGAATCGGAAACTTGGACTAAGTTCCAAGTTCCCGATATCATTTATTACTGATATTCAATATGTAACTTTGCTGATTTAATTAATAGCAAGTGCCACTATAATTTTAATCAGTTTGATATATATATCCTATTGCCTTAAAAAAGTGCCTACTTCTAGAATAGTTTGATAATGTAATATATATAATTTGAATATAAAATATAAAAAAAATAACCCACCGGTAGAATGAACATGTAATTTACGAATCTAATAAGGATGTATAAACATCTCTTTTAAATAATAAAAAAGAAATTAATGTTTGCATGTTTATAAGTTGACCATACCTAAATTAAAAACTTATCGTGGAAAGTTATGATGACCAATCCTAATTCGTAAATATGGCTAAAGTAACTCCTTATTATCCATTTTGTACACGTTTTCTATATAGTAAAATTTGTTATTTTCATTGTTAAATGAAACAGAAAATGCTTCAGTGATAAGTAATCCATATTTCTAAATATGCTGTGAAAATATTACATTCTGAGAATGCATTGCTTATGAGATAGATCTTTTGTTAGTCTCTTTGTTAGTATAAAATAATACATTCCATATTTTC
Organism: Eumeta japonica; assembly: GCA_005406025.1. Lineage (NCBI taxonomy): Eukaryota > Metazoa > Arthropoda > Insecta > Lepidoptera > Psychidae > Eumeta > Eumeta japonica. The sequence continues at coordinate 58,508 of BGZK01001370.1, forward strand.
CTTTTTAATTACATAAATTTCTAAACTGACGGTTTTAATTAATAAAAAGTCAAAGTAATGTATTTTTTATAAGACTTTCTTTTTTTATTTTCTAACTTATAATGACATACATATACCATAGTTAAGACTGATTTTTTTGAATTATTTTTGGTTGATATTAATAGATCGTTTACATAAATGATGTGTAGTATTGTGACAATCAGTGATGAGCTTTTTTCATCAATTTTTCATAGAGATATACGAAATTAAATATAAGATCAATGTCTTGTTTTGTTAACTTATCAAAATGTATTCTAATAGTCTAATGTAATCAATTGATTATTATTGAATCTCACCACAAAATCTCAATAAAGTTTTTTTAAGGATTTTATTCCTTTATCCTGATTGAATACTAATTTTTGATTACTGCATAAAAGTTTTTGTTTATACTATTATATTTTTCTATATTTTTAATTTGTCTTTATTTTTTTATCTTGTATTTACAATTGTTAATAATATTTATTTTCTTATACAAGTTTTTGTACTTTTTTATATAACTGCTTAATATATACGATTTCCGTCCATTCACAAGACTAAATGATTAGAGTTAGGTTATACGATGTAATGATAAGTAGTACATAATTAAATAGACCATCCATGTTTTACTGTGTGCCTGATTTAGGTTTTATAGCGCTAATAAAGAGCTTTTACGGAAATCGGAATTTTAATTTTACCATTCCTTATTCATCTCTATGAGGCTTTTCAAAAACTCCACGACGACAAATGCGATGCGCTTTATGAACACGATTATCAATAATATTATTTATTCATATAGTCCATGCGACGCTTCTTGCAGATATTTGGTAAATCACAATAGTAAAAAAGTAAACTAACATTTATTTTTTCTTTTTCTACCATGTTGAAACAGAAAGAATACCACATGTGTTCGTTAATTTTTTTAACAGAGGGAGGCGAAACAAAAAATTAGAATAGAATAGAATCCTACATAAAATATACCATACAAATAATATATTAAAAATGTGTGTAGTTTAGTATTAAAAAAAAAATTAAAGTTAATATTAAAAGCTAAAGAAAAACAGCTTATATCTTTTTTGGTTACATATGATTGCAAATCATATAAAAGTGAAATTTCTTTTTGTCATATTTTAGCACGAATGTTTTTTTAATAAAAAAATACACCACGATGAGCCGCCGGCAAAGTAGTGGGGATAAGGAGGGTAGTGTTTAAAGGGTTGTGAAGGACAAGTACCCGAACGGGGACGATGAGCAGAGATCCATCCTACAGTGAGGAAATTTAGAGAGGCGTTGATTATGGGATCGAAAGTAATAAGGTCAAATAAAGAAAGTTTTTTACAATCTTTTTTGCTTAAAAACCATACATGATCAACAACAAGTATATAATTTATTATACAATCTCCTCTCCTTGCTCCTTTTTCCTTCCTATCAGCATATGTAAAATAACTATTATTTATAGGTTTTCAATTTTGTCGTGCCAACTGCTTTCTTTTAGAGTATATCCTTTCGGGCAGTATTATAAATATTGACCCTGCATATGACGTATGTATATTAAATAACTTCAGAAATGCGTCAGAATGGCGATACAAGGTTAGCGTTTAGAGTTGTGATTAAACTGTAGATTTAGTACTACTTAGAACTTTCATCCTGGAATTAGTAGCTGCATATTTTCAAAAAAATCTGATATTGTAAAAGTCTACCACGTTCAAATTTGCAAAAGTTCACCGCCTTCTGACGCTTGTGCAATTCACTAAACTAACAAGAAATAGCTATAATATTACAAATATCAATGAACAACAATTTAGTACCTAATAAAAAAATATTTACTAAGCAGATACCACTTATAAAAAATATAGAGGAATGAATGATAAGTTAAGGCTTTTTGATCTAACAGTTACTTTTTTTCATAGAATTTTGATTGGTTTAACATACATAATTTTTGTATTGCCAGACACTTTTATCATTAATATTGTATCATATGCTACTTTTTAGAATTCCGTACCTATAAGGAAAAAAACGGAACCCTTATAAGACCACTTTGTTGTCCGTCTGTTTGTCAAGACCCTTTTTCTCAGGAACGCGTTGGCGGTATCAAGCTGGAATTCATATCAAATACTCAAAACATGTCCCTTGGAGCTGTGAAAAAATCAAACTTCTAAGCCAACGCAATCAAAAGATACAGCCGTTTATGCCGCGAATTTTCGACACTCGTAAGGGAATCAAAACCTACAGGGTACTTCCCGTGAACTCAGAATCTTGAAATTTGGTACGAAGCAACGTCTTATAACACAGATAAAGGAAAAATTGCGAAAACCATAAATCTTTAGTTACATCATATACCTAGTAAAAATATTTTTAATAATATTAAACTTACTACATGAACGCGTTAATGTTTTAAATTGAAATTCATATCTAATACTCAGGTCTACAATACCTTTAAGCTGTAACAAAATCTAACTTCTATGTCAACGCAATCAAAAGAAACAGCAATTTAAGGCGCATATTTAAAAACTCGCAACTAGCAAGAAAATCAAAACCTACAGGGTACTTCTAGTCGACCTAGAATCTTGAAATTTGGCACGAAACAACGTTTTAGAGCATACATAAAGGAAAAATTCCGAAAACCTTAAATTTTTAGTTACATCACATAATTATTTTTTTTAATAATTATAAACCTGTAACCCTTTTCCTCATGAACCCGTAGAGGTATCAAGTTGATATTCATATCAAATACTTAGGTCGATTGCCTTAAAGCTGTGAGAAAAAAATTATAAACGTAATTGTAGTTACCGCATTGACCACGACTTATCTCTATGTGTGAGGAGGGACAACATTTTTTCGCGTATGTGCGTCGCAATGTTAAGGATGCCGTGACAGATGGATCATGTAAAAGATATTATTTGAATAACCTAGACGCTGCAAACGGCCACTGTGAATGCTTGCATTTTGAGATGTTTAATGTCAGAGTGGTAACTGTATATAGGTCACTACAATCTCAAATTAATATTGCAATAAAATGCATAAATACGACAATAGATATATGTCATGTTCTCCTCTGATTGTTGTGGGAGACTTCAGTATCGATTTTAGAATGAATCCCCAAAATGGAATTCTCACATATTTTTCATCCATAAACATGTTTAACACTACAAGAAGTAGTACAACTATAGATAACGTTTTTTCGAATTTCAATGTTCAATGTGGTACCATTCATACCTTTTTCAGTCACCATTTACAGATCTGGTTCAAATTTAATACTTAATTAGTATTTTTGAACCAGATTTCTAAATAATGACTAAAAAACTTTGTAAATAAATAACTTTGGTAAAAGAATTTTTGCAAGACTGCTGCAAAGCTAGTGTAGGTATTTCAGTTATATTATAAAATAAATGATATGTGTATAATAAGATAAAGGATTACTGAAATGATAAAGAGACCTTTGTCTTAAATTTACACTCCTCCAGCTTTCCACAATATAATGTTATGGATTTCATTGACGTGACAATGTCTTATAAATGGATGAACGCCGGCTGCACGCACGAAAAAGCATTACTCCTTGTCGCGTTCCGCCTGAGCCGAGCGTACGAACGAGAACGCGGAACGAACGACCTCTCTTCCACTCCATCGGCCGATGCGACCGAGTAGAAAAGAGACAGCGGCCGCACACAACCTACACGTGAACTGTTTTGTCTACTGTTTATAAAGTGAAGTGAAAAGTTAATGTGGTTTCCATTGTTTATTACAACAACAATTGCGGCAAGCGTTAATAATTCAATTCAAGTTATCGCTTGTAAACCGACTTTACAGACAACCAATTTTTTTTGCAATAAAAATACCATAACTATGAGTCGATTGTCGTGATGGGTGAACGTTTACTTATATACCTTCAGGTTTGTACGGAACCTTCGGTGCACGAGTCCGACTCGCAGTTGGCCGGTTTTTTATTTATAAAAAAAAATATTTCACTATTGTTGAAATTTTAATATGATATTATTTAAGTATCGATAAATCCAAAATCAATTTACCAGATCATAAATAATTTGTTAAACAATGACCCAGACCGATTGAATTCCGAGAAAAAAACGGATGCATCTCGATAATCATCATCATAATCGGTAATGAGAGCGATTATAATGTTGTAGATAAAGGGTTTTGTTTTCAAAATTATCATCCGATTCATTAACAGTTGAAGAATCACGGACCCCATATACCTATATGACAAATACCTTTTTGTAGGGTAACTAATGTACTCTCGTGTAATTCTTCGTCATCGGAAATAATATTTCGAAAAGCTAAATGGTACTGTTTAGATTTCTTTAGCAATTTTAAAGGTCTAACTTTATCTTTATAAAAGAAGGCTGGTGTAATTGCACCCTTTAGTTACGTGGAAGCGAGGCAAAGCTAATGAACTACCAAGAAATTTGTATAGTTTAGTAACGTTTATGTATCACTGATTATTTCTGACACCCATGTTTATCCAAAAATCAGACCTTCAAATAATTCAAATTCCCAAGAAGTATAATCAAAATGTCAGAGTCAGAACGGCGTAATGACTGGATGAATTCGAACATGAATCACTGCCCACGTCCGCTAACTCGCAGCTGACAGCACGCATCTACTACCTATACTTATTTCGTTTTCGCAATTCAATCGATCTGGCTCATTGTTTAACAATTGAATTATGATCTAACAAATTAATTATAGATTTTTCTATACATAAATAACATCATAATAAAATTTCCGCCGTACTGAAATACTTTGATTTTTTTTTATAAATAAAAAGTAGCGTATGGTATACTATTAACAATGATAAAAATGTCTGGCAATGAAATAAAATATGTTAATTGAGCAGATCAAATCAACAAAAAATAACTCTTTTTAAAATTCTTTCAAAAGTTATTATTTTCACCTGTACAGGTACTGTGCACTAGTAAACGCAACCGCTACCACCAGCCGCATCCTGACCGAGGGAGCGCTGGACATATGTCTTAAAACTGGCTCACCTGCAATTCTTGTTTTCTCAACATTGCTAGTTCCCATACTACATCATTTATTTATTTATATCATAATGCATTTAGCGCCTACTTAATAAAATTATATATTTTTGATAGGTACTAATCAGGTTATCGATGAGTAGATCGATCAACTAAATACTGACCTTATACTGCCATTCTGATGGATACAATTTCAGACCAACTTTCGTTTTAATTCTACTTGTCGGATGCAATTGAAAAAAGGTTTTGCACGGAGAATTATTTGCACTGTGAAAAACGTATATTTGAGCTGTTGACATGGCTGTAGTACATACCATCACTACTGTATCGGTAATTGCGTTACAACAATTATTAGCATCAAATAACAAGATCGAGTCCAAATCAGGGAGCGAAGTCTGCCTCGGCAAGTAGGTGTTGTTGAAAATGGACACATACGACCTCCGCAAGCGCTACTTAATATAAACATTTAAATACCTTTTAGCAGGTGACAGTTTGAGTAGTCGTACATATTCTACAGTTGGGATTAATATATAAAAACATCTATTGTTGTCCTCTGGGCTCGTACTCTTTGAGTGATCGTGTGCACGAGATCTTCAAAAGAGCTATACATAAAGTAGGTAACGTAATTTCAATTTACTTCCTAAAAAATCGACTTTTGGTATTACGATTTTTAGCTTTGACTCGACAAAGAAAATTAAGTTCAAGCAAAGATTAGTACTTTTTTTAATATAAATATTATTTTTCATTACTTTCGGCATTATTACCAAATTGAGGTATACAGAGATGGCACACTTGTATATAATCAGTTTCGTAGAAATTTTAATCCAAAATGGCAGATTGCCAATCTGTCGCTGAACACTGACTTCACACGGCCTTCGATAAAACCAATAACCATTGCTCATATTATTCATAAATCGATAAGCAGGTAAAATGTAGTATGTTTAAAGAATCTGATTCATCTCACTCAATATGGAGAGGAAACGATTAAAGCTAACTACATGAAATTTGCACAAGACTTTCCAATCGTGACACACGTGCCCACCGGGCGAGTGAAGTACGGAGAGGTGGATCATTTGTATGAGAAACCCTTGCAAGTTTAAATGTTTATGCTACCGATTACGTATTAAGAAGAATATGTTAGTGCTTCAGTAAATCGAGTTATATACAATAAAACGGGAATGGCATTTATAAAAGGATTTCTAAAATTATTTAAATTACAAATATGAAAACGATATAAGGTTTTCAATAAAACGCTATTCTACACTATTTAAGAGAGAGAGAGAGAGAAATAGAATCTGGAATTAATTTGTTACCAATTACTAATTCTCTTGACGTGTCTGTCGACGTACCTAATAACTGTTAAACTAAAATTGTAGGTTACTTTGGTTTTAAAAAATACAATGGATATGTATCAATATTCCTTGTCTGTAAAATATATAAGTATGTAATACAATGTCTAAGTTATGTCTTTTTATGCTTACACGTAGAAGACATGCTGATTGTGTTACTCTATTGTCAATCGTTCAGAAGCAGTAATGTCAAGGTATTGAATGTGCAGTCGCTCTTCGTCCTTGATCCGCATGGGCAATAGAACTAATGAAACTTTGCTCACCTATATTTGAAATTGGACCGCAAGCTACTAAACTGCGAAAATCTCATCTAATCGATTCAGTTGTTTTATAAGTGATACCACATCGAACAGACGAACAGACGTAAATTCTAAAAACCGTTGTTTCATAATCAACCCAATAGTAAATATCAATATTTTTTTCATAATACAACTTTTAAAAGGAAAAGAAAATTGAAACAAAAATCGCCTTTAAGATCGTATTAGTTAAAATAATAGTTGTTTTTGGAGTTGGCGCAGGCTAAAGGAAAAAAAAAACCAACAAGGGCGAGTAGGACTCGTTTCCTGAGGCTTACATTAACTTAACTACGTATGTAGATAGATATTTCATTTGCCTATTTTAGATACCGATAGAAGACGTCGTTCGAAAGCAAAATGTCGGTCCCACATCTTCTGAAACTTAATAGCTTTTTTTTTTAATTTAGCAGCTTTAATTTTTCTTTGCTTCAAGAGGCTGCAGATGTGCCCGTATTAATAAAGCACACTTAAGTGCGGTGTTCCATCTTGAGGTGGAAAGAGAAGACAGTCATAGTGGTTCGCTACAGAAAATAATATATATCTCGCTCCCACATCACTTCTTGGGACGGCGCATCGTTTCACTGAGGTTTATCAATACGGGCCTATGTTTTATATTGATTTCAATTTGATATTCGTCCGATATCAGGATTACAAAAGCGTTCACATACAATTCATAATATTAATTCCAGAAAAAATATTACGTGATACTATAGAACAAAGTAAGATAACAGACTATGTTCTTTTTAATAAGTATTACTAGTTAACGAATGAAAACTGCGTATGGCAGACGAAAAATGAGAGCGAGATCAATACAGTGGAGATGCGACATTTATGCAGTATCTGTGGAGTATCTCGGAAAGATAGATGTAGAAATAGTGATGTAAGAGAGCGGTGTGGTTTGAAGGAAGATGTGGTGACTAGAGTAGAAGGAGGTATGTTGCGGTGGTTTGGCCACCTGGAAAGGATAAATGAAAGTAAAGTGTCAAAACAAATTTATAGAGCGAATGTGTGTGATAGATAGGTCGGCAAGGGTCGTCCTAGAAAATCCCATGCAGACCATATTGGTGGTGTTGGATTCTCTTTGAATGTCACCAGGAGTCACAAGCTCGGCAATGCACACATACAGATCGCCACGATGACCACTCTCGCCCGCGGCTCTCTTTATACTGCCATAATTTTCTCCGACATATACACACGAGTCTGTTTACCCGCATAAACTACATCCCTTCCTTTTTCTAATGTTGTTTTATGTGTTAATAAATCCAATAAATTAGATTTCAATCTATGTAAAAAATGCTACCAGTATTTATAGACAATTCTTCATAATTAGCAGTAAGCCAAACGATTGTATTTGTTATAAGTATTTTTTAACAAATTAATACAATATAACTCACATTTTTTTTCCTTTTTCTTTGAAAATAAGGGGGGCACTAGGTGGTTGTGACGTCAGGGTTCAACATTAGCACTATAGACATATTATAAAATACATGTTAAATTTAATTTTGCAGAAAATCTTTGATGTTTTAGGACCGATTTCAATTTTCATTTTACTTCCGGGTATTATATTTAGTATGAGTCGGTTATTTTGCTCGTTAGAATTCTTCTTTACGGGAACCGTACCTAATTAAATAGTTTTTAATTAAATATAAAGGCGATTGCTCGCTTCTTATTGGCCTGGATATAGAACACAATTTTGATGGGGCCTGCAAAGGTTTTTTTGGTGTTTCTTGATTGAATATCAATACTGCGTACGTCTACCGTCGACTCGTTTCTCAATACAAATCGGAACGCTTTGTTTTGAATACACACCATATACACGCTATAGTGGCGCTGTTTTTATCGATACACGTGTGCGCAAACGCATGTACCACACACGTGCGCACGTCGGCACCGACGCAATAGTAAACCGATCTCGGCTCGCGTCAGACGTCGCAGCGCTCCTCGTAGCTCCTCTGTGACGTCGATGCCGGTGACCTACAGCAGTATAACGTTATTAACGAACGACATTATCGTAAAGATCAAAAGTCGTGTGCATGATAATGCCTAAACTGAACGGTATAGACGCTGCGGAGTGGGTGCGCGCCCCGGAGCCGATCGGCTCGCTTTGGCAGAGAATCGGAAAAATCATCTACGACCCCGGCGAGGGCAGTTTCCTGGGCAGGACGCCGAAGAGATGGGGTGAGTCGATCACTTTCGTACGTACACTCTCGTCGAAGTAGTTTGGCGGCTCTTGACATTTAGCGGAGTTTATTTTTACTCGGCACCCGCTTCCGATGTCTAAACGCTACGCTCTAATCTCCACTCCAGCATATTAATATGCATCATGACCGATTTAAAGAAAGTATTATTTAAAATCGCCGTCGAGACTAAAAACTGTTTCGTCGTCCACGAGTTCGATAACGTCGATGCGTGCAAAATCCGTGTCCCCGATACGAGTCAACATCGACACAAAATGCAGCATCGCGGAAATTCCTAATTGTGTAACATTCCTTACATTTTTTTGAATTTATACAAATATTTTGTTCATATTATAAAAATATATTTATGGATCGACTTGTAGCAAACGATGATGATATTGCACAAAACAAATTATATCTTCTTAAATATTATAAAAAAACAACGTCACTTATCTGTCCGTCTGTTCATGCGCTCACGGTTCGAGAAACGCTAGCTCAATTTACAAGGTTATGTTTTTATCATAGAAATATGTTAGCTGATCAGGTTTTAGTAAATATATAGACTAACTTTTGCCCGCAGCTTCTCTCGCGTGAACATATAACAAATTTCTTACGTCTTTATATCGATCGGTTTATTGATTCCTACCGTTCAAAAGCGGAAACGAGATCCATTCACATTAAAAACAATTTAGCGGCAGCACGTATGTTTTTGGTCCAAGAACAGCTCGATCGGATTGAACCGATAGGGCTGCACTAGGATCGGCATTGTAGTCCACAGCGTAGTCGTCGATATGAAACATGGAGTATTACTTCTATCTATATTCACGTAACTGAGCGGCGGATGGAAGCTAGTCTATATAATGTTTACTTACGTATACCGACTTATGAACATTCATTATTTTTTTTAGCATTCCACATCAAAATTGTAAAACAGAAAGCTTATAAGGAGATTTGATTACAACTGTCCCTCTATACATAGATCGAGGTAGATGTTACATGGGGCTGGCGAGCGGTGGCTGAGTCGGGAGGGCGTCACCTCCAACCGTAAAGTACCGGGCGCGCACCTCCCGAGTTGACGGACGAGATTTCAAATCGAGTGAGAGTAGAACATTCGCTCCGGACTTCCGAAACCACATTGAGCCATGCGTAGGCGTCACCGCGCAGGGTTGGGCGGGCGTCCCGACGCCGCCGCGGAGCTGCGTGTAGACTCGACTTCAAGCTTTTATGTAACTTTAGTTTAGGGATAGTCTAAGTAACAAGTTCAAGATGGTCAAAAATAGACAGACTGGTCCTAAAAATACGTGCGATAGCTCATTTGATCCGGAATACTGTCTAGAAAAATGTGTCAAAAGCCTTTATTAGCGCATAAAAAATTGCAAAAGCTTTAAAGAATTAAAAATGAAAAAATAAAGGTATTTCGTTTTTCGTCGATATCTCGATTTAAGAAATATGAAAAAAAGATCCTTAAGAAGAGCAAATTCCTATAAAAAACAATATCTAACTCCCAGAACCCTACCTCCATTATTTATAATTTTAATTTAACGCTGAAAATGGGCCTCCGCGCGCCATTGTAAGGTAGCGCGTGCGGCGTCGAAATCGTGTACGTTTAAGTAAATATCTTTTTAAAGTATTAAACATTAATTTAAAAATTAATATTTAATACTTAATATAATACGTACGTACAACGTACGCAAAAATACGTACAATACAACGAAGAAACTCTGCCGGTATGAAGTTAGTTACGAAAGCGTGTTGAGGACGTAAAATAAGAATGCGAATAAAAAGAAGAAAGGGACGAGGAGCATTATCACCACCATACCTGCGGATTGCATCATTCGCAGGAAATTCAGAGCGGCAGAGTTTCTACTAGAGGAACAAGTAGGTGTGTCGGCTGCTACTCTTAATATAGTGTTTTTCAGCAATAACTCAAAAACAGTAATCCCAATCATCTTAAAAATATATTTTGTTTTTGATAGTATTTATTAAGATACTATACTATACTATACTATATATATATATATATATATATATATATATTACTTTCGTTAATTTTTTATGTTTTTGGCTCATACGGTTCAGAAAATAAAGGGGGGGAGATACAATTTCTGATATTTTAGGAACGATTGTTTCCGAAATTATTCACGTAGTCAGAAAAAGTGCTTAAAAACCTTAAATTTTCTTTAAAAGAACTTCGAAACATATACCATACGTTGACCTTTGCCGAAACAAAAATTTTTTCAGCTTCTGTCACATGTATAAAGTGTCCCCCTAGAAATATTTATTTTAATTATTTAACTACTAAACTATGTAGCCGCTTGTACAAAACACTTGTATTTTAAATTTCAACAATATACACATTGTAGTTCTTGAGTAAAATACCTGTGACGTACGGACGGACGGACGGACATGACGAAACTATAAGAGTCCCGTTTTTGCTATTTTGGCTCAGAACCCAAAAAATGCATAATGCACGCTCGCACACCGGAGCGCGTGGAGAGTATGGTGCTGAAAACAACTAAGAAAGTCACTGAAGAAATGGCTGATTCGACTGTGCTGCGATAGTTGAAATTCTGCACCGGCTTCATCAAACAGCACGCGGATTGCCGGCGCGCGATCACCTCGGCACGGCGAGTCACCGAGACGCCGACACTGGTTAGGCCAACCATGGTTAAGTGCACCAGTGACATATGAATTAATGAACTGGTTCGTTATGATAAATACAAATAGATGTTATTTGTGACTGTAAAATAATAATTTACACCACAACACACGAAACTCTGAAGTTAGTCACGAAAGCGTCCCAATGGCGTAAAATAGGAAAGCGGGGGAAAAGAGGGAAGGATCGTGGAGCGTTTTATCTGCGCAGTCGCAATTCGCAAACAATTCAGAGCGCAGAGTTTCGTACATTTTGCTTTAAATGAAATTAATATACGAAAATAATGCGTCCCTTGCCCCTTAATTCCGAATCTGAGTCTGAACTTTGAATAAAGGATGGAATATAATACCTGACTCATAGTTTACAGAAAAACCTAAGCGAAATTTCAAAGTGCAACACTCACGCTAAGCGAAAAATAGTGATCAAGAATAAATATCTTAATGTTATTGAGGAGTACATGGTAATTTATAGAACAGAACTCTCCTTACGCGATGCCAACTCGCACTTGGCTGATTTTTTTAACTAAGCGTTGTTAATTTGAAGTCTTAATGTTCACAGTTATACTTATGAGCTACATGTCATAAACCTAAAATAATCTTACATAGCTTCAACTCGATACTCTCGATATAAAGTTGAAATAAAACTTTGTTTGTGAAAAATTGCCAATTTTTATACATAATTTTCTGTTTCTATTTGTTTTTACTCGATTTAAACTTTAATTTCAAATCGATTAACTCCTTCACAACTTACCGAACGTTTCTTGTATGATATCATCGTACTTATACATTTTTAATGGTTTGATAATGCAGTTTATTTGATAAAAAAAATGAATTATCGTGCATCCAACGAAAACTAATTACGATTATGCAGGCACCGGCACACGCGGATAGAGGCACTAGAGTGTCTTATTAAATTTATCATAATTTTTGTTTATTAGATACCTGTTCCTGTGTTCATATTTGTCTGGAATAGGATAGGCTACGATTAGCCTATACAAATGTAGATAAATTTGCGCTGATGTTCACAACGCCATAGTGTTTTACAAAGCACTACGACCATAAATCGAAGACACAGGACAAGCTATTCTTTGTTCCAATATGAAGAAAAATATGGAAGTAACTTGTTAAATAACATCGATCGTGTGTGGTGAGTGGCAGGTGCGCGCAGCGCTCGCCTGGTCCGAGCGCAGCCGAGTCGTCAGCAGCGGTCTACCCTTAGACGCCGTAGCTTCGTTTAAACTTTTTATATCAGTAGGTCCCCGTAGAAACTGGCGAGTAATTTTATTGAAGTGAGACTTCTAATGCGACTTCCAACAAGGTTGCGTTAAACGTTTAACGCCACCATTGAGGGGAATGAAAGCACTGTTGCGTTAAACGTTCAACGCTCCTAGGGAGGGGCAATAGAAAGAGACAGAGCGAGAGTGAATGCGTGGCACTCGAACGCATGCGCGTAGTATACCTGTTACAGGCCAGCGCGAGCATTAGCAACGAGTAGCGTCCAATATTCCAACGCAAGAGAGAGAGAGAAAGAAAGATACACAAAGGTAGAAAGAGGAGAGAGAAAGAGAGTGAGTCGGTAGATCTCGCAATTGTTTTCAAATTGTAACGTGCGACGAAAAACGCAATTTCTACCCCTTCCTATTTTCATTTACACATTATGAAGTTTCACTGTTTCCTCGCGGAAGGACTCCACGCGCTATTTTTTTTTTTTGCTCCTGCGGTATCACTAATACGTTTTATGAGTAAAATTTTTTATTTACTATTTGCTAACAAATTAATTCGATGTTGATTGCTTTACTGTATTTTCATAGAATTGTAAAATTTATTTTATATTAATATTTTCATATTCACATATTACAAGACTAGCTTTCGCCCGCGGCTCTATCCGCGAACGAGTTCTTTCATGTTTTATATCGACCGATCACGCTGTCGACCATACTGGTCTTGATCTACATTCTGGTTCTGTCCAAAAATGCATAATATTAAATAGATAGCAGAATGAGATACAAACTATCTTATATGTTATTTGGAGATATAAACTAATACCATATCAAATTTCATTAAATTCTGTTAAGTAGTTTTTGAGGAAATTACGAACAAATTTATGGTTAGACAGATATCAAAAATGATTGTCATGTATTTATTGTCAATGTTTCTAATATCCCTCAAAATAGTTTTCCTCAAATAATTTTAATGTGTTTTTTTTTCCATATAATTTTTTATATGTATAATTTAAAAAGACGAACTAAGTAAAGAACATATTCGAAACTGGATAACAGTACGAACGAACGAAAGTCGAAAATAAACAATGTCTTCCCAAAAATTAAATACTGTAATGCATGTAAGACTGCCACTAAAACGCAATCGAATTTATCACTAATAATTTTATTTTGTATATTAATTCAGCATTAACAATACATAACATACAATGCTGACCGTATAATGCGAGATTTGAACGAAATCGTAGCTCGATTTGATTTTCATACTACGCCATCTATTGCTTTCTGCGAGAACAATAGTATATTTTAATTCGTAGAAGGAACATGAAACACTTAAAGAAAATTAAACCATTTTATCATTTTTTATTTTTATGCAGGATTCCTAAATAAATATGGGCTGAAAACAGCCTGTTGTTTGCAATAAAGAGTCCTGTATCTACCGTTGCAAATCGCGTCAAATTCGATTCGACCCTTTCAAAGATTAGCTCAGTAAAACATACAGACAGGCAAAACTTTTTTATTCCTTGTTTGGAGTTTGGTAATGTGTAAATAACAATATAAGTTTATGAAAATCTTTTATGTCGAAATCACAGACAGACGCTTCAATTTTATTTATTTGTATAGGGAAGTAAGTAGATATCTAAAATTTTAGAGGAAAGTTTCTTCTTTTAAAATGTGTCGTTTTTCTATTCATAAAATACCGCGTACCGAATTATCCTTTAAATAAACGATTTGCTAATATCAATCAAATTAGTCAAGTGAGAAGTAATCATCCAGCCAATTCCATAAGTACGACTCGTCCGTCTGCGTCCGCGCCAGCTGTCCCCGCGCCCTCGGGCCGGCCCCGCTTTTGGAGTTCGAGTGCCGCTCCCACGGTCGTTTGTCTGACGCCGCTCGAAGCGGTCGCTTTCAAAGCAAAGAAAAGGCCGGTGTCGTCCCGGTCGTGGGGTAGACCGGTTTTACGGACGAGCCGACTCTAAAACATTTTTGCGACAGATTTTCTGCTACTCTTCTTAAAGAATTAGGCCCATAGGTCTATAATTAGCGTGTATGTATTACATAAGATTTTTCAGATTCACCAGTGTTTCAAGATCGGATCACCATTATCACCGAGTAAATACATTGAAGGAACCGCGAATATAATAGTTATTAAGAGGATGTGGGTGCAGATCACGGGTAGGAGTAATGAGATTCTTTTATCGACCAGGTACTCTTGCAACCTTTAGCTAGAAATTGGAATCGGAATAAGTAATAGGTACAACAATGTTTCAGTAAATATTTTGAGAAGGGGTAAATCTTTCTTCTCTAATTTCTTTATTCTTCTTGTGGCCGCTGCTTACGTATTTTTGTTGTTTTTTATTCGATAAAGAACTTTCTGTAACTGTTTTTGGATATTGGTATAGTTCAACGTGCTTCTTTCTTTTTACTTTATTTTAAGCAAATTCAGCGCATTTTTTTCGAATTCTGCTGTAGTAGCTCATATAGCTCATGTACGTCTAAACGCGTTCTGCTACGTGTGAATGGAGGGCCCAACCGTTCTTTCTGTCACAGTAAACTTAAGTGGAGTTAAGTAGATGATGTCGATGTCTTCTTAAAATAAGATCATACTGGTATACTCTTCTGAAGTTGATGATCCTGTTAATTATTTTCTTTTCTAGGATTTCATACAATATCCGTTTAGGTCGGTTTCTTGCAACTTGCAGCATGTCTTTCGGGAACTCCAGTTAATACTATCTCAACCTTATTCTATTTGATGTAATTAGTATCAATATATTCAGACCGTACCTTAGGAATGGAGAAATTGGCATTGTAAAAATAACCGAAACGATGTCCTAAAGCATTTTATAAATAGAATGGAATCATTAGTTTTGCTCGCGGCGCTGCCTGGGTGGACATTATTTTAAAATTTTATATCGAGTGATCTTGCTGTCATTGATACTGATCTTGATCCTTTCTGGGATGTGAATTCCGATTTCACAGTGAGTTCCGATTTCACAGTGAGTTCCGATTTCACAGTGAATTCCGATTTCACAGTGAGTTCCGATTTCACAGTGAGTTCCGATTTCACAGTGAGTTCCGATTTCATAGTTAGTTCCGATTTCATAGTGAGTTCCGATTTCACAGTGAGTTCCGATTTCACAGTGAGTTCCGATTTCACAGTGAGTTCCGATTTCATAGTTAGTTCCGATTTCATAGTCAGTTCCGATTTCATAGTCAGTTCCGATTTCATAGTTAGTTCCGATTTCATAGTCAATTCCAATTTCACAGTTAATTCCGATTCGGTCTTGTTCTCTATTCCAATCTTGTGTTACTCCCTTTTCCGATCATGCTTTCGCTTTCAATTGCGATTTCATCTATATCACGCTTATAATGCTATAAATATTCCGTTTGCCTAATTTCATCTAAATTTGTTCATTCGCTGTATAGTAATTAATTACTAATAATTAAACATTGTCACAAAGTGTCACGTTTGTAATATTACAAAAATAAGATATATTACTGACGAAAGACGTAGTGTAGAAACCCTATCCTTAGTTGTAATTTACTGCGATTTTCTAATTATTAAACTATTATTATTAATCACATAGTTACCACCGTATAATGGACACTCTTACTTTCGCTTTTGTTCTACCTCACTCTCTCCCCTCCCTCTCCATCATCATCGCCCACTCTAACACCGCTCCTTCTCTGAGCAAAGCAAACAATAATAATGGCCGACAAAATAAATAAAAATTATTGACTTTTAAAACTTCTAGTTACATGGAGTTATACAGGTAAACACACAAAAAATAAATAGTAACTTGTGGTTTATATGACAATGAGTTCTACCAGTTTTCTGAATTCCAAAAGCGTCAAGTTATTTTCTAATTATAAATAAACAAAAAACGAAAACATGAGACAGAAAGATAAATACACAGCAATTTATGTACTATAAAATGATATGCTCTATTAGTACATTAATTTAATTAAAATCAGTTTAATTATGATTGAACTATAAAAAAGCGAACAAACGTACAGACAGACACCCAAACAAAAACAGTCTAGTCCGTTATTTAGTGTCAAACTATCTCTGGTGCCAAATTTTACCAAAATCGGTACAGTGGTTTAGGCGAGAAAACGTAAAAGAAAGGCAAACAAACATACACAGACACTTTCGCATTTATAATATTAGTATGGATTAACAAAAAAATTCATCCAAAACTGTAAATATCGTTATTGTAAAAAGAAAGCCAAATCGAATTTTTTTCTTTTGCAATAGAAATATCTTGTTATACATTCACATAACTAGTAATTATATTTGTAAAACGTTTGACACATATATCTGAAATTTAGTAATTGTGCCTAGAAACCTACAGAAATTCTTATACGTAATAAGTACACATTATTGTCGTAGTAACTATTGCCCGCAGCTCCGTCTGGAGGAGCTAAGCTTCTCGCTTTTATGTGGATCGCAGATAAGAACCAAACGTCTAAGAAGGAAGATTAAAAAATAGTCAGCGAAATCTATCCCATAGTTTTTGCGTGATGTGAACTTCGGCGGACAATTCTATAACAAAGCGGAGGATAGAAAAGTTACAAACGAATATCTCAATCGGTGGATAATCTTTATAATTACGTATGAGATAGGAAGTTCCAATGAAGGTCGTCCCGAAGTCGGTGCTCATCGAGACGCGGAGGGTCACCGCGCCGACGCTATGCAACAAGGCGGAAAGACAATGGAACCATATTTTATACAAAGGATGCCATGAGCTCGAAGTCTGATGTGTAGCAAAAGAGATATTTTGTCATTTACAGTCGCGGGCCGACAACATACTTCTTGTGTTGGCCACGATCTACGAAATGCCTTGTTCCGGGCACAATAAAGATTTTAGTTCCCCGTTTTTGTTATGTTTTCGTTTCCTGCGAGCGTCTGTATAAAAGCAGACTGTGAACCTACATGTAGTGAGATCGCAAAGGACGACCGCCGCGGTCACCTGGCGAGTGCAACACGCGCCGGGCGGTCTGTAACCGATACCTAACGCACGAACGCGTCCAATTCACGCGAGTATGTCGTGTCGCATGCGCTAAGACGGTTACGATAATAGTTTGTTTACGTGTAGAGCGATGTGACCGAAGTCAAAATACATGCAGTGAGGTAAAAATAGGCACTGATTTTTTTATTGAAATAAAGCATTTTTTTCTCGAGAATACCGAACCTAACCAACTACCCGTTAATAAGTACGTGCTAGCTTTTGACCGTCACGAATTTGCGATAACCTTCGAGCTTACACAAATTTCTTACGCGTTTCCGTCGCACTCCCGCGGCGCCACCAAGATTTCTATTCTTTTTCTTTGTAATCATTCGTAACATAAAATTGTCATAACACTATATTACATTTCTAACTCACATGGTGATCCTTTAAAACATAAAAATAACAATTTATCGTATCGTTTTTTGTTTTATTCTACCACATGTGTTAGCCTGGACGTACAAATGCTATAGGGCG
Source organism: Eumeta japonica (assembly GCA_005406025.1). Classification (NCBI taxonomy): domain Eukaryota; kingdom Metazoa; phylum Arthropoda; class Insecta; order Lepidoptera; family Psychidae; genus Eumeta; species Eumeta japonica. The sequence goes on from BGZK01001370.1 coordinate 76,700, forward strand.
TTGTGTATAATCTAACCGCAAATCGCACTACAACCGCACACATGTGACCGCATGAGCAATGCAAATCACAGAGCAAGGCTTGAGCTGCAGTAGAGAAATGAAATTAGGTTAGAATGTCACGGTGTTTATGGGCCGCATTATTTTTACTGACTCGGGACGAAAATAGACAGCCGTTGTCGTGACCTCTTAACGTGTCCGCAGTCGACGTCCACGCGGGACACGTGCCTCCCTTCCCCTCTCCTCAAGTTTTCCGCGATATTCGATTCTGGACTACTGCGTGACCGCCTGTACCCACCGGGTACCCACTGCCTGAGCCCACGACCTTCACCGGGTCATCAGTTCAGAAGTTAGAAATTCGTAGTGGAGAGGCAGATTCGAGGGTCAGCGGTGGGTTGCATGCTGCATGTTGCAGGCAAGCGTTTGCTAATTCTACTTGGCGATTTTCTATTTTTTTATTCTGATTTCTTTGATACGGATTTTATTGCGAAAAGAACGGTGTTTCGTAATTGTATATCATCATGGCTACTACTAATGCAATGATATAGTACTTAAAAAAATGTATGACACTAGTATCTGAACGCGTATGGAACTATCATAAGTCTCGTTTACAAAACTGAACTGAAGACTTCAGATCTATTAAATTATTAACTACTATAATCTCAAAGAAACAATCAGTTCGTTTGAAGAAAACATTTTCCATCCTCACACAACTCGATTAGTCTAAGAGTAGTAAGTGCATAAGAACAACTATAGGTCTACCTGGATCTGATGGCAAAAAAAAGTTTAAAAAATAGCGATTTTCATATGGCAACAAAAAAAAATGTCATCTGTCAACTGAAATTTCGAGGAATTGTTTTTGGTTTGGCTTCAAATTTCCTTTAAAAAGTGGTGAAAATGTCGAAGAAACCTCTTCGATCGTAAGCAAGAAATATTGTTTTCAATGTTTATCAAAGAATGCTTGATGAACAAGGTGAAGAACAAACACAATCATCAATATTGAGCCATGTGCAAACGTTGACTGGTTAGTAGGAATGACACCTCTTGATACTTTGGCTTATTGCATTTTTCGTGTCTATTATATTATGTATATTAAACTTTGGTTTATTTCAGGGGTTTCTAATACTACCATAAGACGAATTGTTGCTGAAGGCAGATCTAACAGAGGCGTATTTAGTACGCTCGGTAAAAAGAGGAAAGATGGCAAAAAAAAATTAACTTCTATAGTTTTGATTTAGAATTGATCAGAAACAAGATAAATGAGTTTTACACTGTACGAAGAGAAATACCCATGTCATGAAATTGCTACAAATTCTTCGGGAAGAAATCAATTTCAATGGAGAAAGAGAATCATTAAAGTAATAAAAATGAATTTCATTTTCTTTCAGTTTGAATATAATCTAAAAACATAGTAATCTAAAAATAACAATCTTATTTTGTCTTCAGACTTATTTTGAAAAACATCGGATTCGAATTCGTGAAGTGCCAATCAAAAAAGACTATTTTAATGGAGCGACATGACATAAAGATACACAGATTCAAGTATTGGAGCGTATGCAAAAGAATTAAGAAGCCAATGGTAAGCTAGATGTGGTTTATTTAGATGAAACCTACATACACGGTTCAGTGAACAAATGCTGGCAAAATAAAGATATTGCAGGCCATCTTAAAGTATTTCGGCAGGGCCTAGATGGATCATTGTACATGCTGGTGGAGAAAATGGTTTGTGCCAAAGGCCGAAAAGTACATCTGCTGACTACCACCATGATATGAATAAAGATAACTTTACAAAATGGGTTACGGAGAAGTTGATTCCCAACCTTACAAAATCTTCTCTAATTGTCATGGACAACACCAAGTACCATTGTGTACAATTAAACAAACAGCCTACACACGCCGACCGTATTGCTGTTATAAAAGAATGCTTCAATCAAACAATATCCCTTACGACGATAATTGGCGTAAATGTAAATTACTGGAAGCAGTGAAAAATCATAAGTCTGAACATAAATATCAGTTAGATGAGATTTTAAAATCACACGGCCACGAAGTCTTGAGGCTCCCACCGCATCATTGTACGTTAAACCCCATAGAATTAATCTGGGGAATAATGAAACAAAAAGTTGCGGGTAAAAACGTCAATAGACCTGCAAGTGGTATAAAATCTTTAACAGAAGAAGGTTTCTCTCAAATAGGGATCGATGAATGGCGAAAATCTTGTGTACATGTAATAAAAATTGAAAATCAGTTCATAGGACAAGATCGATTAATTGAGATGCAGGAGGAAAGGTTTATCATAAATATTACGTCTTCCTCTTCCGATGAAGACTTTTTTATGGATGTGCAGTATTTGGAACCATTTTCAAGTTCTGATAGCCTATAATTAATTAATAAACTCATGAACAGAGTAATTGGAGTTTTCATCTAAATTTCGAACCCCACATTCTCCACAGTAAGATTTTCAAAAATTATCCATGATCATTGGATATTTTTTTATATTTGCATGTATCACACACAGAATCAGCCGCTATAAGGAAAAAAAGTATCAAAACGTTTTACTCAAATTTCCCCAGTATTGCTAGCGTCAATTTCTTATTTCCTTTTTTGCCATCAGATCCTGGTAGACCTTTAGGTATTAAATACGAATCTGTAAAATGAGTGTTATAATTTATTGCGATTGTCATAATATATGAACGTCTGAAATATTATTAATGTAACTATTAATAAAACAATTTAAACTTTTGTTACTTAAACGACTGTGTTGACTACTAGATCACCACTGCTAAATATCACTACTATTCTTACTGTAACCTGCCAAACCTAGTAGAGGCTAATTTTGGAAATAAAAAATCGTTGAAAGTTGCGTAGTTGCCCGAGCTATTTTTCAAACCTTTCCATTGTCTTGAATTTACTGAAAATACACGCATTACTCTCTTAATAATTACTCAACTAAGCGATTTTGCATGACAGCTATACAGCATTATTAGTTACCGTTCGTATGGTGAGAGTGTCCAGCGCCACATAGTGCACAGACTGAGGTGTCGTCGAACATAACTCATAGATTTGAGCTCAATCTCTCGAACCGTATTCGAGTCTGAGCGGCACGACTGATATTAATAGTAATATAGTAAGTACCGTATGAAATATTCATTTATTAACATCGCACGATCCTCACTGCGCAGGCGTCGTGCTGATATTCTACGGCGTGTTCTACGCGGTGCTGGCTGCGCTGTTCGCCGTGTGCATGTGCGCGCTGCACTACTCGTTGGACCCCAGCAGCCCGCGGTGGAAGCTCGACCGCTCCCTCATAGGTGAGCGTTTCTTAGTACGGCGTACTGATCACACTTTGAAATGGAACCTTTTAATTATCTATTGGCAATAATGAAATTCGTTCCGTTATTATTGTAGGCTAACTTTCGCTGTAGGTTCCGCTCGGGTGGAGGTAAAATAAATCTTTATCTCTACCGAACTCAGTTCCCTCGCTAAGCTCCGTTTTCAATTATTTGAACCGATTTCAATCTCGATACCGATCAATTGTATAAAAGTAGTAATACTTTTATTACCTACTAACCAGCTTTCGCCCGCGCCTCCGCGCGCGTCGACTTGAATCATTTTCTTTATCTTATGTACTAACCGATGTCACTCTAGATCATGATACCGAGCGCTATCCCATTCTAGATTCTCATCCCGGTCCTGCAGTAGGAACCTATCACATAAATCGAGATAAAATGTTTGTAGTTTATTTCACTTAGGGAGCTTCTTACTAGTGAGGGAATTTTTAGAATCTGTTGAATAGTTCCGTTTAATAGTACAAACACGCAGTACCTTTACTTCACGGACATCTCTTGAAATACCTCACAATATTGAAGAAAAATAAGTATTCATACATTTTACCACGTTTTTTTATCCTATCATTTTATATCGTTCATTATCCTTCAAGAAGAACGAACAACAAACTTGAGGGTAGTCTTTTTGAAATTGAAATCATACGGCATCACAATATATGCAAAACTATTACAAAAATAATCCAATCTGTAGGAGCTGGTTACGTCTATGAACATTTACCCTCTAAGTATTCAAAGATTGTATAATGCCCTTTTTAAGAAGTGTTTACTTAATAAAAATTTTAAATTTGTAGTATAAGCTAAATTTTTTATATCTTTAGGAATATGTTTACAATGTATTAGACTCCTAATACACGGTAAACATATTCTGCTTTTATTACACGAAACATTATGTTGTATAACTCTTTGAAATCGTCACAGTTTTGTAGTTCCAGAACCCTCTGCATGACACTTTTCCTAAATTCGGCCAGTCATTTATCATACACGAGTATATGCTTCATATGCCAGTTATATAGATACATTTCATCAAATACACTTGACTATATTCAGTGGTCTTCTAAGTGAGGCTAATTAACCACTGTGTATCGATTAAATTATTATTTGTATATTTCTGATAAGGTTGGACACAAGTGTCATTGCATAAACAATCAGGACCCTGAAACTTGGGTTCTTTACAAATGAAATTTTATACATATGAATTGTTATCTAAAGCCTCATGGTTGAAGAACGAACACGGGGCTAATAGAAGTTCTACACATAACTGAGCAGAAAAAATAAGAGCGTAACTTAATTACAAAGTAAAGTCACTTGCTTGATATCATAAGCGAATGGCAGAAACTTTAACTGAAATGAGCCGATCGTGCTGCTCGCAGTTATAGATCATTGTGTGGATCTTGAGAAATATTTTTTTTGTTGAAAATTCTTGTACCAATGACAATTTCTTCGTTTTATTCTTCTATTTATATAACTTAACAAATCAGAATCGCTTCGTCCTTTATCATAAATAGCTTCGATCTCTCGTCTATGCCGCCTCAATCTGTGGACGAGCGTATCGATCTAGATCTTGAGACGGCTGAAACAGCACCGAACGTGTCTTCTCGTACTCACGACATCCGACAACACATTTGAAAACTGGATTCGATAGACAAATGGCGAATCTGATATAAATATAAGAAATAATTTGAATGTCGCAGGCGTAAATCCAGGCGTGGCCCTGCGCCCCAGGGCCGCCGACTTCGGGCCGCGCATCGAGTACGACGCCGGCGCCTCCGCCCACCGGCACTACGCCGCGCAACTCGACAGCTTCCTGAGCGGTAACCACGACGACGCTCTTCATGTTTGAAAATATCCAGACTGTCGTTCTGAAATAGAGATATTGTGCGAATAGTGGGGTGATCGGGACCTGGCACGCCACTGCTATAGGATAACTGTTAATATGAAAAACAAAATTTTAACAAAAAAAACCGACTTTAAAGAAAAACTATTCCGAAACAAATTAATAAACACCAAAAAGTAAAAAAATAATTGCGTAATCTTCTGCAACTTAATAATCAACTTACTTTTTCTACTCATCAATATCTACATATTCTCACTACAAAAATAACAATAATTGTTACTACATTATATTATCGTAATATTTGATTGACTTTTAAGCTGTCTAATATTTTTCATTTCATTTTATTTAGGAGCACTCAGCACTAAAAAATATTTTGATCATTGTTTGTTATTCATAGGTATGCGTTGAGTTAAATTTGAAGTGAGTAGGTACCTACCTACCTTCTTCCGTGGTAAACACATAGATCGTACCTACATATTGATGAGTAGAAAAAGTAAGACGATTATTAAGTTGTAGAAGAATACGCAATTATTTTTTACTTTTCAGTGCATATTAATTTGTTTTAGAATAGTTTTTTTTAAGTCGGTAAATTTTTAGTGAATCTGAATTACACTAATTATTTTTTCTGAATTTGGGTAGATTTGATAAACGTGCTACTCATAAATCACACCCTTACTATAAGCCGTTAAAGATTTCCATTGATTATCATATTCGACTACGACAATTACTTGACCATAACGACGTTACGGTAGGTGATTCAAATATCCGGATAGCCTATAAAAGATTCTGCCGAGTATCGTTAATTTGCTCCTAAGAATTGAAAAGTTTCGTTACTTTGTCATAGATCCCATAATCAGAACCTAACCTAACTCATTAAACTACCCTTGAAGTACATCCTGTTCAATAAAAAAAGAATCATCGAAATCGGTACACCGAATGGAAAGATTTGAGATAACTAACATAAAAAAATGCAGTCGAATTGAGAACCTCCTCCTTTTTTAAGTCGGTTAAAAGTTGTATTTACTGAATAAGTAACCAAATATTCTACAAGAAGTTCCACTTTGAATACAAAATTTTGATAGTAACTACCACATGCAGCACTCGACACGTGAAGGTTTTTTCGAAAATCTCATTTCATTTCTGTAGGTTATTTGAAGCTTTGTTAAATAAAACGTAATTAAGTTTATGTTCACTATTATATGATATATTTCTATTATTAATTACGCGTGGAACTCGCACGGAGTTGAATCACTGACTAAACGCATATTCCTCTACGTGACGAAACATTACGTTTATGTACTGGACTCCGATGGAGGAACAAAGAGACCTTGTCACGACGTGTAAATAGATTTATATTTTGTTGTAGTCTAATAATTTCCATCAAAGTCGCCTACATTCGATATGAGATTCTCAAAAATGTTGAGTACATAAAAGATACACAATCGACATCGACACAAAGAGTTGCATCTATTGCGCCGTTCCGCAGTTTATTCATTGAAAACTGCGCACGAGCCGGATATAGGAAATTGAACGATCCTTGCTACGGAAGTGGACGCCATTGTGCATTCTGTGGTCGTGTAATTATCTGCTCTCGTGTGACGACATGCTTTGCTGAGAGGCGTTGTCGGCCGAAAGCGATGTGAGGTAAAATTAAACAGGACTCTTAATTATTTACTTAAAGACTTTCGAAAGATTCGTGTTACACTCGACTAGCCTAAAATGTTTATAATTTAATTAAATTACGTTTTCAATAAATTTGTTGTAATTCAACAGCCGAGTCACAATTTTATTTTGAGATATTTGAATTATGCGAAACCTCGTCTGTTCTATCAATGATTTCAAAGCTTTTAAATACGGGAATGAATATTTTCACCCATACTTAAAAATACAAATAGTATAATAGTATACCATTCCCGTATTACTATTATATTATTTATATTTTTGTATGAAAAGTGACCATATGTCCCGTTTTAAACGGGACTGTCCCTTTTTCGGTACTCCGTCTCGGCGTCCCCGAGAAAGGCTTCGGGAGGCTGAATTGTCCCGTTTTCAAGTAAAGGTCAAGGAAAAGTGATTTTAATTGAATCATACACCGATAAAAACACACAGGTCTCTTAAGAGTTACCCGGCGTGAGCCGTTTAACCGCGTCAGCAGCGTCTTTTTCTGACTCGAGTCGTCGTCACCGTCACTGCTCGCTTCGTGCGTTACTTCATGTAACGCAGCGAGCAGTCATTTTATTTTTGTGGTACATTTGTGGATTTTTTTTTTTAAATGTTCCGTTCTGACAAAAAATGTAAACGGTCACGTTATATACAACCCAGAGAACAGCGCACGTCTGGATACGGGCGCCGACGGGAACTTCACGCACTGTTGAAGGTGAGACTTCTGCGACATGCAGATTTCGCCGCAATGTTTTTAGGAGATTCGCCATTCTATAATTTCAGCCCGCTCGTTAGTCAGAAAAAGAATCATTTGTTTGCGTCACATCAGAGATCGAAATCACATGCCCTGCGCCCTGTAGGCGAGTGAAAACAAATATAAAAAGAAATCAAGCTTTGGAATTCCTGCAACACATATCTCCCCAATATCGGTATGTAAAGCAGACAAAATCATCCGAACTCTTAATGGCTGAAATATCTACATGCAGCCATACATTGAGAAAAAATTATAGCTACGATAGCAATAAAATGTTGTCACTAGCGAGCCGTTTAGAGCACATAACCTCTAGCGCTAGGTTTTTGTTGTCAATTTTTGTAGTGTCAATGTACCGGTAGTTGTAGACTATGCTAGAGTATTGAATAATAATAGATTGTATCTTTGTAACCATGACAACGTTTTTTTGGTATGAGATCAAATGTACATTGTCTCTGAATTTACTTTCTTTAGTTCTGGCAACGAATGTATTTTGTGCCTATAGTAATATCTCAGAACAGTTACATTACCGATCTTAACTCTTATATTTTTTGGTGGTATACAATGAAGGTATTGGTGTTCTTCGCAGGCTGTACGTATTGTTTTAGGACCACTAAAGAGGTGCAAGTTTATTAGTCTGTGAGAAATATCAATACCTTATTAGTACATCATCAACAAAATATAAAAAATTTAACAGTTATGCCAAACTTTATAAAAATACACGCCAAAAAATAAAAGCCCGGAGAATTATAGACGAAGGCTAAGTACATAACTAAGATACGTACATAACGAAAGATAAGTGCATAACTAAGTCACCAGTCCCCAAACTTGTTTACAAGAATTTTTGCGATATCGTAATAGTAAAGAGAGATTACTTAAATCACTAGTACAATGACTGAAAAAAGTGAATTACTGCGCTAAAATCAAATTAAGAAAAGGCTATAGGTATTTTTTATACATTTATTGAACTTTCACATAAAATAAAAAAAAGATTGAGATAAGAAATAACTTAAGGGTAAAAAGGCTACTTAAAATTTTTGCCTGGTATATAATATATATTACCTTATCTTGTAGTCAAAGTAAAGACAATGTATTAATTTTTAAGAATTTCACTCATGTGTATGTTTACAATTATAACTGGTACATGAAAAATTAATAGCTTGCTTAAAATTGAAAAATAATCACCAAATCGTAGCAAATTTTATAAATTTAACATCAAATTCTTTAATGTCTAAGTACTCAACAATTAATTACTAATACCATATAATATTAATGACTAATAATGAATATTAAACATGGATACATATTAAAATGAAAGAAATTGTTTATTTTATAAAGAATAAATAATTTTAATATGAAGAAATAAATAACGATATAAAAAATAGGCAATAAAACAATTAGAATATGTGAGATAAAAAATGATCTAGACATTAATTCATCCGAGAATATATAATGATAGAAGGAAAAAAATATAAATGCTCAAATTCAGAAATTAAAACACTTGCACTACAGACATCTATGACGTTGATACGTGAATATCCATGTATTATTCTAGTAAACTGTGTGTTTTAAAAAGTGTATATTTTCACAAGCTCGAAGTATTGACCGAGTTCGTATAATAATAATTTCTTTTTGGAAACTCATTCACTAGGCGCGCTTAGGTATAATAAATATGATATATTTATATCATCAGCGAGAAATGTGCAGACAAAAGGTTAATGGTGGTGGTAATGCTTGTAATGACGCTGCATTTGATGCAGGAAGTGTTAAGTCCACCTGATAAAACGTGTACAGTCAAGAATTATTTTTCATTTAAAGTAAGAGCACTTTGTTAACTTGTGTTTATATTAACTTTTATCGATATAAAATTCTTTTTGTGTGCTTCTGCACAAAAGTAGAAAAATATAACATAACATATCTTTTAAACACTAGAACTTTAAAAACGTCACAATACACTTATAGTCGTTGCTTCAACAAAATCAGTAACATCCTTATTTAATTTAACAATTAAACACTTTGCATAAAATATAAAAAGGAACGCGTTCGAGCTCAACACACATCCACGGCTAAATGCGAGCGGGTCGCGCCTGCGCCGAGCCTGCCACCCTCGTACTGTAGTACATTGTCATTTTCAGCAAATTACTTTGTCACGTTGCCAATTTTAATTTTGTTTGACATGACATTGTTATAAGAACAAATCATACAATGATATACTGATAAAGTAACGTCTTCGCTTTATCAAATCATTTTAAACATTGTTATAAAAGTTATAGCTTTTAGGACAATAAAACATTTGACAATAAAAGGTTTGTTGCAGGCACAAAACTCGCTCCGACGCGTAAGCAAAGTACATCATTATAGTAACGATAAAATGTTGACCAAACTTTTATTGTCACTTGTTAACCCAATTTTTTTCTCATTGATAATTAACTTTGTATGCAAGCCTCAGGCTTTGCGTTTCTAAGCTTAGAAATAATTAAAACTGTTCTATTTACCAGAATACGAAAACAGATCACTTATGGACACGTTCAACAGTTGTGTTCCCGCAGACAATTACGGCTATCCGGACAGGCCATGTATCTACGTCAAACTTAACAAGGTAAATGTACCCTGCAGTTGTACGACGTGTCCCCAATCGCGGGTCCGTCTCCACCTCTAGTCCTGCGCCCCCCGACGCCCACCACTGCCCTCATACCCTCCTCACCCGCCCACTTCCTTGTGCTGTGCTCCCGCCAGTCCGAAGTATTGCGTATCTTTAATGATTTATCGTCAAATTCTAGATCCGTCACTTATCTTAAAGGATTTAGCCGAGTTGATCGTTTTGTAATTATAAAAACGAACACTAAGCTGTAAACGTGTAAGAGACTCAAGAACATGTTAAAAACAAATCAAAAACTTAACCACGGCTGTGTACGGAACATGCCACGATATTAACAAAATTATTTTGATACATTTGATCCATAGATTAGGCGATATCTAGCATCAAATATTATGTACTTAGAATTAGATCTTATGATCACGCGGCATCAGTCGCTTTATGAATTTGTAAGAAGCCTTAGGGCGAATGCCTTTAAGAAGGACTTATCAAATAAGATGTTCTAATCTTTATACCAAATTGCTTTATACCAAATTGTCTATTACGATTTCTTCAATTAAAAGCTCCACGATAAAAGTATGCCAAAGACATTACGTATCTTTTTGATAGTATTTTTAAGGAGCATCTATTTTCTTTTTTAACCCTCGACACAAACAGAGGGGTGTCATAAGTTCGACGAGTGTATGTGTGTATCGCGTGTCTGTGGTATCATAGCTCCCAAGCCGCTGAATCGATTTCGGCTCAATATTTTTTGTTTGATAAACGATTCGATCGAAAGAGTTCGAGAAAGAGAGAGAGTAGGTATCCTTGACAAGTCTGATCGAATCGAAGTCCGGTACTCCGTTACTTCAATGATATTCGAGCGCAGTGGTTTTGAGCTGATGCTGCAGCACCACTCGCGATGAGCGCACCCCCGGCCCCCGCCAACATGTCTACCTTCCTCTCGAAACCCCGCCCATGACCAGAATTCGTTCATATTGTTTCAAGCAATAACGCCCTCAACCGTGACCGCGTTCGCTGACCCGTCCTCGCTTCCGGTCTCGACTCCGGTCGCGATCACGCTGTTGATTCCGGACCCGGTCTCGATCTAAGTGGATTCCGATGCTAAAAATTAAACAATAATACGTATTGGCTTTTTACATTAATTGTAAGGAATGGGTAGTATTGAGATCCAAGCGTCGTCGTGTCCGGCGTCATAGACGGCATCGGTATTGATCTGAGATTTGGCTCGCTTTCATTTTTTTGCCGTTGATAAACCGTAACGTATTCGACAAACATTCCCCCGCCCGCGAGTGGCACGGCCTGTGCCAAGTGCTAAATGACATCCGCGCCGCGTCGCGTGTCCGTGCGCTCGGAGCACTCGCTGCGCCTTATTTCAATGTTATCATTTGTAATAAGAACATTTTCTCTCTGATAACATATTTGTTGTCAAAATCTTTTATTCGTTAATTATTGTTGAAGTTATACTTCTTTTGGGGCGTTTGGATGAGAGTGAATTTGTGAGCTGCGCGCGCACAAACGACATGATGAAGTTAGCCACAGAATAGAAATAATAAAAAAATATATTTTCAACACTGAATATAGTTACAATACTGAGTGTTCATACTATATAGTACATAGTACAGAGTGTTCATGCTATATATTACATAGTACTTATATTCATAACCCAGTTCTTGCAAAATATAGTATTCATATGAATAATCAATTTTGAGTATTAATTTTCTATAATTATTATTTTTGTTCAATTTATTATATATATAAACATTATTTGTAAACTTTTAACATTGTGTTGTGAAAATTGTGATAATTTGAAGTGTTTTTAAATATTAGAGGTTAACCATGTAAGTATAATATATAGATATATTTCTAACGAACTTATTATTTTTCTAACAAATAATTGAATAATAAGTACACACACTCTTTTTAAATGTATTTGACTCATTCACATAATGAATAATGATTATATATTTGTACTGTATTGTTATATTGTTACGTTAATAAAACATTTTCAATTAAACAAAATCGTTTTGATTGATTTTAATATTTATTGTCGATTACTACTGCATTTGAGTTATTTTAAATATTATTCATACGCCAAAGAAGTATAACTTCTAACGCGTGTACATAAGTACACACACTCTTTTTTTTTAGACTTGCGGTATTCAGTTTTAAGCGCCCGGGCCGACCACCTGTATTTGCCGGGGCAATGTGACAACTTCCCGCCTCAAAATTCGCTTGCATACATTTCGAATAATGAATTTGTAGATACGTAATATACTCTACTTATTATACAAAATTTCAATAAGATCGTTAAAGACGTTTTTAAGAGTGAAATTAGTTATACGTATCTATTTACAACAGTTGCTCATTTAATAACATTAGATAGGTCAGATTACAACACATAGATTACTTATCCCTGACAAATGCATGTGACTATTTTACAATTCTTGCTATATTTCATAATACCAAATAAAATATGTTGAAAATTTTCATTTGTTTTTTATTTTTAATTTAAGAATAACACCTATTTGGGTGAACTTTGAAAATAAAAGAAAATAAAATTTGATGAATAGAAAATTACATCCAAATCACTTGAGCCGTTTCTCAGAAATCAATTATATATATATACACACATGTATAATAGTGTGTGTGTACTAGTGTACATATTCAATATGTGTTTATGTAAATAGATTTTCAACTGGATGCCGGAGTACTACGACGACGTCAGCTCCCTGCCGGCGGACATGCCCGAGGACCTGGAGGCACACATCAAAAGCTTAGACGCAGACGAGGTTACTCATGCTGCCATAAAACAACTTATCAACGATTATTCTTTTGCAAGTCTTCAATCTACATAATTTTCTGGATCCAGAGAAAACAAATTTGGATCTCGTGTGAAGATGAGCAGAACGGTACTGCAATGCAGTACCCGTGGGGTCGCGGCCTGCCGTCACACTACTTCCCGTACACCAACCAAGAAGGCTACGTCAGCCCCCTGGTGGCCGTGCAGGTCGAGCCTCCGCGTAAGTCCGAGACTCTGTTGTTAGTTGCGATATAATTTTTTTAGTTGACTTCACAACTGTTATTTTCATAGCACCATAGTACCATTCGTTGCTGGCATGTATTTTAGCTTGGATTCGATAAATAATTGTCATTGTCAATACTTTACATGATATTTGAAAACTGAAGGGTTGTAAGTTTTTCTCGGACAAAAGATACCTTATTCAGACATAAAGGCCGTACCGTATCCAGACTTTTATATTTTTGTACAAGAATTCAATCGATTATTCAATGAAAACAACAGCATTTTTCTAAAATGTCTATTTTCTTTTATAACTAAAAAATATATCTCCTTCTCATAATTAACAACTTGTCTTTTTTAAAATTATTAAAGAAGAAAAACGTGTTTACGCCGCCGCTAGCCAAAAGGTCCGACATTGGCGATGTATTGACATAGTAAACCGCTCCACCTTTGCAGATAAACCAATATTGTCAGAGAAGTCATAATAATTAGTATTCCTTATATAAAAAATTAAAACCACAACAAAAGCACGTAAATAAGTTATATTCTTTTGAGCATGGAGTAGAAAAAAAATTGATTATGGTTGCGCGTTACACGTTACACGCCATAAAGCGCACCTGCATCTTTTATTTTAACGCGTTATGCTCAACAGCGCGCAGACGCGCTTCAAAAGGGGTGTACAAGCCGCAAGTGTCATTGTGCACGTACAACGTATTTAAACACGCGCACGCATTCATGAGTCCCAATTTTCGTTGCAGCAAATGCATCCACAAACGTAGCCAAGCATTCTTTTTATGACTAGTCAAATAGTTAATATTTGATTTTTTTCAACTTCACCCGCGCGCATCGCGTTCATCGCAGCCGTATTCGTTCCGATATTTCTTTAAAGTTCTCTTTAGCGTCTGTCCGGAGACCGGACAGGACGAGGACGTATTTCTGACTTTATTCCTTTTCTTCACTTTTGATGATGATACGAAATTCATAGTTCACAATCGACCTAAGACGATATTCGATAGAACAGTGGAAACTGCAAAAACGGCAGAACAGTCGAAATCCATCGTATAGTTTCAATTTTTACGGCATAGAGCGGATCCTCTCGGCGTACTTCGTTCATAATAATCCTCTACCCTATCCGGATGCCACGAGGTCGAGCGAGGCCCTCGGGGCTCGAACCCGCACCCGCTCCGGCAGCGCCGCTCTCGGGCTCCCGCACTCTCTCATACGAATATATGTCTCACACTCAAATTTGTATGAGTGTGCACATCCTTATGATAAGAAGTAGAAACTATTTAATTGTGAACGTACAATACAAATGTGTTAAAATCAACAAGTGTTAGACTTATTTATGACTCAACTGCAATGTATAATAATCGATACAGCAATACTTCAGAACATTGCAAAACTAACACCGCTACCAAAGGTTTTTAATATGCAGAAGTATTAAGCATCGAAATATGTGCAGACACTTTTTTCAGACATTAATTTTGCTATTCCATAAAAGATGTCATTTATTAAAATGCTTCGTATTAAAAATTCAAAACTTTATCTATTCTTAGTATACGTAAAATAACTGTAGTAATTACAATGAAAATGACCATAATTTGAATAATCGTAAAATATAGCTCACAATTTTTTCTTAACAGTAAATAATTAATGTTGATTTATTTTCAGTGAACACCGAAGTCGTGCTGCACTGTCGCGTTTGGGCCAAGAACGTCATGTACAAGAAGAGCTTCAAAGAGCCGTCAGGACACACTTGGTGTTACATAAAAATTAGTACAAGTGAATTTAATACGACCGAAACTAGTGAAATCACTACTACAGCGGAGACCACTTAATGCGTACCAGCTCGTAGACGTACAATACGCTTAGTTCAAAAAGAGATTGGTAACGGCATTGAAACTCACTGGAAGTATTTGTTTCTTGACGAATGTAAAAGTTAAAGGTGTAATAAAAAATATGATAACAAAATTGGAATCGGTTAAGCAACATCAGAATTGTAATCTATTATTTAAATTTTTTTAGTATTTATTTCTTGCAAAATGTGAGAAACCTAGATTAATACATGTACTTACTATTTCAATGAGATTAGCAAGTTTTGGCATAACGTTACTTTCACACGCTACCATATTTGTCGTATTTTACTGTTCGATGAATTACCGTACCTTGCAGTAGGATATAGTGTCGTATTAGTTTCGGCCGGCGCGGCGAGTAGCCGTTTCGGCAATTAGTCACGGGACTCTTCCAGCAGTCGCGATGTACTTTGATTTAAAATGGAAATAAACACCGAGACATTATAAACCTTATACTGGAATTAGAAAAATATACTTTCATAATTTCTGAATTCTTAATTTAAAAGTATCGAATGTTTCTCTTTTCTGATTAATTGGATGAACCCAATACACTCGTTTACACTTCATTCTTCAAATATTTCGATAAAGAATCCACACAACAGTTCTAGTTTTGCGGTCCATTATTGTTGAAACCTTAAACAGAACTGCCGAATCACCACGGCGAAAAACCGTGTCGTGTGAAAATGAAGGAACTTGCAACGGCATGATCACGGCATTTTCGGGGCATGTGGAAGTAGCTTAAGTGTTTGTAGCGGGCCCTCCGTGTCTAGTCGGTAATGTAAAACACTCATGCAAGGGTTATTTTTGTAGATACACAAAATAATTGCATTTTATTTATTTTCGAGCGAAAGAAGCCAATACTAAAAAAAACCGTGCAGTAATAGCATATAACACGTAGCATCTGACATATGACCTTGAAAATAAGCAACATTAACATTATACCCTGAAAAAAAATGTTTCAGGTATTACTTGAAATGATTTTCCGAAACCAAGAATAATTATTTTTAATGACGATTTTGAATGCTTGATCGTGCATCGTACAAGAGTTAAAAAAGTTGTACAAACACGATATAAATGCGAGCGTCGCGTTGGCAACACTGGCGGACAGTAATACCTCACGAAAAATGAGAACGAGTCGGTACCATCCGATGGCCAACTCCAGCACCGCGCGCTCATCAGTCAAATCGAACAACGCGCTTTTCCTAGGCTCCTGTTATTCACTTTCGTCTCTTTTCACAAAATCACTCAACACATTATAAGAAAGAAAGAGGAAAGATGTTAGCCCACCCTCAAGTATCAAAACGCTATTGTACGCCGCGGTCCGCCTGTAGCTAAACACCCGACATTCAAATGACGATGGTGGCGAGATCTTCACATATAATCGAATAAAACAAACTCGATCGAAATTATTCTTTCTTTTGATTTTGTTGTATTTACTTGGGGACGGTACACGTAATTCGTTATTCGTCAAAATATATTTCGTTCCACTATTTATTACTTTTTGGGTATTGACGTTAAAAAATGTATGTAAAAATGATTATTCAATCTAGCGATGAAATTATTATTTGTGATTTGTATTACTTTAATATGTTTAATTGCTTTTGTATAAAATAGGAGATTTCCTATTTTATACAAAAGCAATACCACTACGATTGTAGTGGTATTTCTTGCGATTTAAATTTCTGAATATTCAGTCTTGGCTCTCAAAGTTTATTTCTCTCGTCAAAATGTATTAAAACTCAACAAAACGTTAACTTCCTGCTGCAGACCGTAATAGTGTGATTTTAAAAAGTTGTTTAACGTTTGTCGAACGCTAATTTTTTGTACTGATGCAAATCACATATAAAGTAAAATTATTACAGGAGTTATTATAATTATTAAATCATTTCAAAAACGAAATATAGTAATTTTATTATATGTACAATTTTTTACTTTTTATTATTTTTTTCACCTAAGTGTCACATTTAGGTGAAAAGAAGAATGAGATGTTCACGGTCAATAATAATTATTGTCTTCCGTCTTTTCTTTTAATGGTGAAGGTTTTTGAATGCAGGTCCTTACACTGTCGTTTATATAAGCTGTAGAATTGCCAGAAAATAAAAAACAAATTAATGTTTTATGTATACAAGAAACGGATTAGCCCAAAAAATCATAAATATTTAATCACTTAAAGTTTCAAATGAAATAAATAATCTAATTTGACCGTCGACCGATAATAAATTTAATTCCAAACATTCGTTTTCAGTTATAATTTAATATATATGTAGGTACTTAGTAATAATATAGTGTTATGAGCAATGTAGTTTTCTAAGTAAACGAATGCTCTCGGAAAATAATGGTACTTGTAAGACTGAGTAACTTTTATCTTGGAATGAATTCTTCAAAAGATCAAAAACTCGTCAAGTGCCTTTATGACGCGTGGGGAGGTTTAGTAAGGGCACTCCTTAAAAACGTTTTCCACAGAATGTCATTAATACTTAAACAGCGTTATTTGTCATTAAAATTTATACAAAGTTATGTATTAATTATAAATTGCTTTTGACAAAAAAAATATATATTTTTTGTTTGATTAGTATTACAAAAATTATAAAAAATAAAACTGGTATATTTTTGTCTGGCGTACATACATACCTACTTTTCCCTGGTACACACTCGTCATTATTTTCGTTCCAATACATAGATATCGCAGTAAACATGTAATAACATGGAAGTGCTCGTACACACGAAGTCATCTACAATGAAGACCATACATTATGTAATAGCAACGAAGTGACGATAAAAGAAAGAAATACGTAATTGACTTTTATTCAACGCAAAGTGTTTTCCATCTCCTATTGAACTTTGACTTCACTAATAATTGTCTTTAAATTTACTACTTAAAAAATTTCTACGGCATTCTAATTTCTTTTTTCTTTGATTTTGACTTCGATATCGCCTCTAAATAAGAATTTTTACCTCTTTTTGTAGTAGTATTTTTTTAAATTTGTATAAACTCCACTCTTTGGGCATAAAATATTTTTAGAATAATTTAAAGACAAATTTATGTGGAAGGTTGCTTTTTTTACAATTTTAAAATTAACCGTACAAAAATTATTCTGTTTTATTTTTACTATTTAAAGATGATTCGAGAGACATCGCGCATCGAACATTTTCTTAGAATCAAAATTTTCCATTAATCGCAATATTGTTATCTAACTCTTAATATCAAAGAGTGCTGTGGCTTCTACCATCAGCTCAACAGTATGAGATATGACTCAAGTCAGTCACACTTGAATTACCGAAAAAAAAAGAGCTCAAACACACTATGCGCGCCTGTAATGTTGGGGAGTATTCCTCTATTTCACTAGAATCCCACTGTCAGATCCTGCTTTATCGAATGTGGGACCACCTCAAGAGTACACCCTTTCAAAAAAAAAGAGAATTGTCCAAATCAGTTTAGGATTGACGAAGTTATTGCTGAACATACACAAAATAAAAAAATACAGGATAACATAAAACCTCCTCCTTTTTTGAAGTCCGTTAAAAATTAAATAGGCGTTAATCTGGCAATGATACCAAGATTAAAATAAAAGGTTGACTTAAGCAATCATATTTGCAATACCTCAAAGTACAAGTTTAAATTTTTTTAATGCTTTCGAGGTAAGTTTAAATCTCTTGAGAAGGTATTATTGCTAACACTGGTTGAGATACGGTGAAATGAAACACCTTACAATCAAAACTTAATTCAATTTAAATTTCTGGATGAGCATCGTCAATGTTGCGATAGGCTTGACGGACGACTGTGGTCGATAGGCCTCCCCAGCGTAACGATTGTGGCACGCTCTTCTGATAAATGACGACACAAAATGAAGCGCTTTAAGGGAGCTCTTACGTCCAGCTGTAGACCGCTGTACATACATAAACTACAATATTTTCAATAAGCGTTTTAATTGATTGTCCAAATTCAGCGTATTTTAATCGAATACACAAAAATAGTTACAAGATATAACACAAATTATATAGATAAAGCCCTTATATCATGTATGAGCTACAGTTTAGTTATATTTCATTACAAAGTAACAATTACTTTACCCGCTAGTGTCATTTTGCCAAAGAATATTCTTTCGTGTGGTAAATCGTATGCATTCCTTAGAACGAAGTTCCTTAATGGAGCTTGCGACAATCATAATATCGTTGAAATCGTCACGTAAGGAAAAAGCGTTATACCCCCTCGTTATGACCAAGCACGCAACACGAATGTGTTCGTAAGCAGCATTGATATGCGCATGCGTGAGTTGACGCTCGCACTGGCCCGGTGCGAGAGGGAGGGAGGCTTTTCAGTTGTTAATATCACAAAACACTACATG
Source organism: Eumeta japonica (assembly GCA_005406025.1). Taxonomy (NCBI): domain Eukaryota; kingdom Metazoa; phylum Arthropoda; class Insecta; order Lepidoptera; family Psychidae; genus Eumeta; species Eumeta japonica. The sequence goes on from BGZK01001370.1 coordinate 96,108, forward strand.
TTTTTTCGCTTTGTGTCCGCATTGACATATTTTTAAATTTGAAAAATATTTAATGTTTTAAGATACTTAATTATTGCAGGTATCTACATGTAATAGTAACTCGAGATTACCAAATTAATTCAGGTATTGGTTAGGGATTCAGACAAGTGAATTGTTATTCTTAATTATTGTTTTTCATACAAAAGAAATGCTTTTAAAATATGTAATGTCAATATAAGTATGTGTATAAAGAAATAAATGTTCGATAACGGTATTCACAATATATTTTCTTTGTAAGCTAAATATTAATTTTGATTGAAATGTGTTTCTAACTGTAGTTAATTTATACTCACATGGTAATTTATCGATTTACGTATTACTTTGATAGGGTGGTGTTATTGTACCTGATTGCGAATAGCACAATTAATTTGTGGTACACATAATCTATAGCAAATAGTAATACAATTATTTTAATTGTAATTACATTTTTTCTTGCAATTTTTCATCAAGCTGGTAACATGATTTAGCCGGAAAGTGATAATATTTTTTATAGATTTACGTCTTGTTTCATAATTTAAGCTTATCAAAATATGTAGAAGCAATCAAAAAAGAAGAAGAAAATATTATAAATCTTATTCAGAACATTTTAGCCAAAAGAAACTGACCGCATAATTGTTCGACAAAATGAAAGATTTGAGGTATGTCCACGCGGTGGAGCTGCGGGCGAACGCTTTTTTCATACAAAATACAAAAAATAATTATGGAACACAATTATTGTGTATTTTATTAGATTTTTGTATTTGCATGAATTTTCCAATTTATTGCTTGTGACCCTTTATTTAAAATTCACATAAAGGAAGAAGCAGCAGTCAGCAGTCAAGTGCGCACTCCTGGAGTGGCGAACAAGGACTCCATCACACAAATATACGTGACATTTTATCAGATCTCGTTCACTTAAAAATTAAGTTCGGACAAAGTTCATGAAAATCAAAACGAGGTAAAATATCTCTTCATAACACTGATCTTTTTATAGGTATACTGGGATATGATTCTTTCAGCCTCGTTTCTCGTGTACGCCTAGAGGTTACCGTTGGGCGGGCGGATCGATGATGCTGAAGGCGGGCGATGCTGGTTTCTTCCAGTCTAAAGCAGCTTGTTGCTTCAAGGAAAGTATCATAGATTACGTAATTTATTGCGGATGAGACACTTTTTTATGTTTATAGCCTGATTAAACTTACTCAAACGATTTCAATTTACCTTTATTAAACTTAAATAAAAGATTACTCATTTTTTAAAAAGCCTAATTTTAATACAATAATATAAAATACAAATAATATAAAATGCGAATTATATTACTAGTATGACATCATGATATATATGTATATTTTAATATAGATCTGAGAATTTTTTCATAATACATGATATGATTTCTTATAAAATTCAGTTTTTTAAGTCATCATAAAACCTAAATACGAAAAGTACGTTTGCAAATTAATCAATAAAAAAATAACAACCAACAAATGTATATATACACAAACAGGTAGTCACCGAAGTGATCGCGTGATTGTGCTGTATATTTGAATCGACGCGAACATTTATAATGCACGCAGAATTTTCAATGGACGTGTTAGTTGTCGGCCCGTCGAGGCACGTCGCTACGGCGAATCGATTTTTAGCGAATTCCGGGATCTAACTAAGACGTCGGTGTGCTCGTGCTAGTATCACACTATATAATGCGCCTTCTGCGATTTCTGGAAAAGGCTATATTACAGGAATTGTAAAAGACCGTTTTTATTTAACACATTCTGTACTTGTACTCAGTGTATGATTAATTATTTATAATTTACACTTACCAAACTCTGTTTTTTCACATTATACAAGAAAAAAGAAGACAAAGTATTTGTAATGGCAAGCTCTATTGTTTTTAATTGATTTAATTTTTGTGTAAATGTTTTACTACTATATGTAGTCTATTTTATATTTCATCAGAAGATATCATATATTTTTCCATAATGTTACCGTTTAATTCACAATTATCCAAACATAAAGCTTATTTAAAAACAAATACACAAACCTTCGGATTTCTAAAAGCGCAGTATGTTAAAAGAATAGGCAATATTAAAGTCACACAGAAGCTCAAAGCGAAACAAAAAAGTTCTTCCTTAAACTCGAACCGCGTGCCCGTTCTGCGAATTAGTCTATATCGCGAATACCAGCCGCGTCCAGTCGCAGAGCGGCGTCGGGCGCGATGGGTGCGGACGGCCAGCCCAACGGCGCGCTGTCGTTCAACCGGCGCCCCCCGCAGCGGCCCCTGGCGCAGAAGATCCGCTACTTCTTCTGGAACCCCGAGGAGGGCACCTTCCTCGGGCGGACTCCTAAGAGATGGGGTAAAAACTTCCTTACCGTTTAGTAAAAATTTAATATAATTATAATATATTTTCTTTCAAAATGCATGTAGCTTTTATTTGGTGCAACTAATCGATTAGGCCTTCAAACCATAACTTTGGACGGCATAAAATATTTGCACCGGAAAATAACAGTATGCGGTACAAATGTTAAACTAGGTTATTTTTTTAAGTTGGCCCTAAATTTAGTTCAACGGAATCGATTTCATTGCCTTGGAACTTTCGTTTTTTAAAATACCGCGAAATAAAAAGATTTGTAGTCATAAGTAAAATGTTCCACACATTGTACAAGTTTTAAAATAATAGTTTCTTTATTCCATTATTAACTTTCATTACTTTTAATCAAGAGTTAAGCCACCATGTACGCTTACCTCCATAACGGAAATTAATAAGCACAGTTTTATCTGCGAAGCGATTAGCTAAAAAGAGTTATGTGGAACGAATTTTCAATATTCTCCAGAGATATTTTAAGTGAAAAGAAAACTCGATTCAAAATCTTAGGGTTATATACTGAAAATAAAAATATTTTAGCGTCAGATATATATTTAATACTCAGAAATACTCGGCTCCGAATGACGTTCATAAAGCATTACATGACGCATGAACTCGTTCCGTAATTCGAGTGTGAATCAGTTATTGGAATTTAAAAAAGTGTGCAAGGAAAATTCAAAGGTCATGCTTTTCATGAACGTGTGTGCGTGTGTGTGTGTATATGATCACTGACCGAAGTTATTGCAACCTTATGACCACACCTAGAAAATATTCAAATCAGGAGCAGCGCCACTGAGCCAATGTTCTAATCCTATGATCGCTGACCTGTTTAACGTAGCATTTAGGGCATAGCGATTGCAATACGAAATTACACCCCTTGGGAAAGATATAAATAGGCCATTTGCAGTAGTGTAGACTTATAAAAATACACGGCTATAGATGGACTAATGTCATATAAATCCGAGGGTGAATATGACGATAAGACCACTAATTGTAGATTATTCAGAGAGCTTTGAGATATGCTGATTGTTATATCTTACTTGGAGGATATAACAAACAGCATATCATTTAGTGAAGTTTATGTTATCAAAAATGAACGGATTGTAATTATTCTTTATAAACAAACTGATCAAGACCCGAGCTAATGCCTGACAGATAATCCAAATTAGCCCATTTCCGAAACTACTGGATCGATTAAGTTGAAAAGTTAGTACTCATATAAATTACTATGACACAAAAATCAACATGTAACGTAAATAAATAAATTTTAAATATGAGAGTCACTTTTGTAGGAAAAATAGAAAATTAAAAAAAAATATATTCTATATATTATCTGCATTAAAAAAAATGTTTTTATAAAGAAAATAGATGAAAATTAACCATTCCCTCTTTTCTCCGAACCTACTGAGCCTAAAATTTTGAAACAAATACGAAAAATGATTCTTTAATTATAGATTATACAAAAACTAAAAAAATGTATAATTTGAAAATAACAAGTTAATCTCTCAAGACTGTGCGTATAAATTTACAGCAGTTTTAGTTACCACTAACACATTTGAATCAGATTCAAAAACCATGATAGATATGGTTAAATCTATCTATGCCTAATAATCATAATTCATCCTACAGACCACTCTCTATGTAAGTAAAACTCACACTTGTCCAGTTTTCTTAAGGACGTATTCTCATCGGTATGTCTCTAATTTCTCAGGCATTTATGAAATAAATTTGAAATTATTAAGTTGCCAACGCAGTAAAACAACAAACGTATATATATTTTTTACTTTTTTGGGCAGATCAATATTGTAAAACGTCAAAGTTGGCAAAATTCGTGCACGTTGTGATGGGTTTCCAAGATGATTCATAAAACCTTTTATATGTCAATATGAAAAACCAAACGGCTGGCAACGCCCTTAAGGGTGAATCGTAGAATGTCATTACAGAATAGTCCACCGATTATTGCATTTTTCGAATGTTCATATAATTCGATATCAATGGAATCGAGCCATTTTGGTTATTGTGAATAAGCGTTAGGTCAGTGCGTTTTGTCAGCGCTAACCGCAGGCGTACCCGTATTTCAAACATAATTTCACTTTAAATCGTGCTGAATTCTTTAAAATTGAATGACTGAATAAATAAATATCACGTCAGAGCTGGTACAACAGCGATGTCTTCGCATACACATAGCTTCATTTACGTAGGCATATTGTGCAATGGCTTTTTGATGACGGACAATTGAAAGTATGCCCTGATAACGATTTTTTCATGTAAATAGTTACAAAAAATGTACAGAAAAAAGTTACTCGGCGATAGCTCCGTATACGACCACCCACACGATTATTGTTATGGCGTTTGTAAAGATGAACACTGTACGTATCGCACAATATTTGTGACGTTCTAACATATTGAATCCAATCACAAAATGCCTGCTGACTCGACGAGTAACACGGTGCAGGCGAAACACGAGTCAGAAACTATTCACTCGCCGTCCCAGTAATTAAATGACTGTACAAAAATACGAGAGCGTCGTAAACGACTTCCTCTCCTAGAATATCAACGTAAGTCAGGACGTTTACTTTAAATTTGCACCCGACTTCGATGAAGCCAAAAAGAAGTTACAACTTACCCACAAATGTCTGACCATTTGTTTAATATTAGTCAATTTCTAGTAACATATTTATGATCTTCAACGAATCTTAAGTTCTAAACGTAGTGACTTCATTAACTATATCGCTATTAAAAAAACTAAAATCATATATGAACCGGCAAAAGATATTCAGAAATGATATGGTAAGCCATGAAGATTTTACAGGATGAAAGAAATTTATATAGAATTAAAAAAGAAACATTAATATTGATAATATATAAAAAAACAATAAATAGTTTTTACTTTTTTTCAGCGGACTGCGACAGAAAGAGTTGTGAATATTACTGGCTATGTTTGTACGTATGTATCTAAGCTTGTTTGTTGCTCAAAATAGCTTAAATTGTAAGACCGATTTAAAGGATTGATGTATCTTTGTCTTAACTCTTGAAATATTCTAAGATCATGAGTTATGCTCAAAAAGAATTGAACGTGCGAGAAGGACTGGTAAAAAAATGGGTATCGTCAAAAATAATTTGCTATCAGACAAGACCAGTCTAAGGTCAGATCATTACTTGAGTAATGATCTGATTTCTTTTCGTAATTTCATTACGACCGGTAACTCAACAATCTGTAATGATCCAAATGGCGTCTTCAGACGCAGGTTGCGAAGAGCTTGGATAATCACTAAATAGATCCATCAATATTGTCAAATATTAATACATACAACCTTTAAGGATTTTTCACTTAAAATATATTAATAAGTCTAGGTAAAGTCAATATCAACAGGCCAACGCCGCGTTTGGTACTGCAGTAGGTTGCTGAACTGAGATGTGATACGTACCTTATTTGCGTTGTATCCATGGAATTTTGTTTGACTTCAATTACAATGATCCTAAAGCCTGTTCTGACTTTATTACCTCGATAGTGCTACAGACCATAAATTTATATATTTTGAAATTTGTGGTGCCGAGAGATGGCAAGTGTCATCCCTTGCCTTGCAAAACAGCATCTCACCTTAAGCAGGAATGCTACTAAGACTGGGTCAATTGTGTACCGCTAGGAAATAAAATTCCGAATAAAAGGTACGACTATGCTTTTAGGTTCTATTTAAAAACAATAGGTCTATATAAGACACATTCCCAGAATTGGCAAGGAATTGGTGCACTATTATTCGAAATCCTACACATTTTGGTCTCTCGTCATAGTTATCCAAGATAATTTTTGTCAGCCGTTGTTTCGGACCTCTATGTAGGAAAGATAGTTCGTTGGCCCACTCTACAATAGAGAAAGCCGATTTGTTAAGCACTGTTTATACAAAAAACAGTACTCGACTCGATAATGGAGGTACAAAACCCCCAGTATATTTTCCAGAGGTGGAATTCTACCTGTAATTCTAGAATTAGAGGTAGAATTCACAAGTACCCGTACAAAGAGCACTTTTTCTTTTGATATTCACAAGTTAAATAGTTCAGATTAAATATGCCATTTTGCTTAAAATGTGTTGTCCTAGGTTAACACGAGTTTTGACGAGTATATTTCATAACTTAAATTCTTTCGGCATAGTCCCGAATTCCTGGAAGACCACTTTAATATACTCTATTCTTAAGAATAGTTATCGCTCAGATCTGTTTAATTACCTCTTTGTTCTCAAAAGTAATGGAATCCATTATTAACATCAACTTTTTGGATACTTAGAGGAACAGTTGATAAACGACTACTAATAGAATTTTCGAAATGGCGTTTAGCTGGTAATCTTTTTTATTGCCCACTTTTAGGGGAAGGCAGTAGAGAGCAAGAAGAAGGCTTTGACTGTAAAGTTTAGAATAAAACACTTTCACAAAAGCCTTCTACGGGCTGCCCGAGAAATTGTGTAGGTGGATTAGCAATTTTTTCACAGAGTGGAGCATCAAAGTCGGAATTGACAGTTTATAGTCGAATTTGAAACCCGTGAATGTCGATATCACTCAAAGCTATTACTGTTCTCTACCTTGTTGATTCTGCATATAAATGATTTACTGTGAATCGGTAACATTAATCGCTGTTTGGGTGATAATACTGTCGACACACTATACTACACTATGGCTCATCGCCTTTTACTTTAAAAGACACAGGTGTGACGACATCTAGATTACTGTACTGTACTGTACATCTAGAATAAGTATTCAACCTCATTTCTGCCCCTGAACCCCGTCCTCATTCCGCTCGCCGAAAATACCATCACCTTCATGGTTGCTAGCGTACCACCATAACGCTACATGCCCCATTATCTGATACATAAAGTAAAATTTTGGTATGATCTACCATCAACTGTGGTCGTTATCAACTATGACAAAGAAAAGAACCTATTGCTGTCCAAAAAACCAACAACGCAATAGTGACTTCTTTGGATTGCGAGTGTCCATACAAAGTGAGTTCATACATCATCACGATCACATACTCTATGACGGTCTGTTTGATCGTTTAACCTTTAAAATCTTACAAAAAACTCAAAGTTCTTTGAAAGTTTCTACAGATCAACGGCATGGCGTAGGGTCCGTAGACATCTCCAGAGCCACCTCCGATCCCGAACACTACAAGGCAATAAACTTCGAAATAGCGCGGTAAAGTGGCATATTCAAAATATCACAATAAGGCTCTAACAAAAATTTTCGAAGTACCCAAAATATATCCGAAAGCAAAGAGATGAACCTATATCTGCGGCGTATTCCATTGTGCAATACGACGTGTAATAAACTACATTACAAATAATGGCATCAAGCTTACATGAAAACATCAAAATCATTCGAAAACTGAATATACAAAACAAATGGCGTCTTACTTTCACAAGCGGACATCGACAAAATTACCAAAGTTATTACATAAGCCTATTCCTGTACGTAGCAAATGTTAGGGTTAAACTTTATGCAGCTTTTAGACCTTAGTTGAAATTGTGAAATTACTAAAATAACATATCTTTTCTTTCTGTAATTATTTTTTTATGGAAACTTACTTTCGCATACTTCAGTGTTAATTATTATCTTTTTAAATAAGTCATTTGATTAAGGCATATTTATACTAGTGAAGACATGAATAAAGCATATCCAGATAAATACTTCACTACAACGCTGCTCCTTTGGCTATAATATAAACCGCCCTACGTGTTATTGAATACAATTTTTTAAAAAGCCCTTTATACCGATCACATACAGTGCTACACGCGAATATAAGCACACTACCCTAGAACAACTCCAAAATCAGCAAATATAATACAATTACATATGCTGAACGGGCAAATCCAAATTGAAGTCGATGTTTAACTCGACGCTTCTATAACGTCACAAATCACGCTGCTCGTGTTTATACAGTTACTCCGTTTTATGTGCTAAGCTTTTGACGTGGCGCGTTGCATTCGGCCCTGGGCCGCTTTGAGTTTATGAAGATCCGTTAGGTGGCGTCCGTCGCACCTATTTTCGTTACCATAACAGTTGTATGCCGCTTAGCAACGTGCTCTTGCGATCGTACGCTCTGTACCTTGACCTGTTTACTTTTATTCCATATATTACGGAAATACTGTGGAATATTCTAGAAGATTACGTCTGCTGCCTGATGATTCGTTCATTTTTTATACGCTAAATGCTTACTACGCAACTAAATACGCAAAATTCTACGCTATATTCATTTATTTCTTTACTATAATAACATTAATTATGTCCACAAATTATCGATATTTGAATTGAATAATGAAGAGTAATTTGTAACTTTCCACTACTCCACAAAAGAAATTGTAACTACTGCATACGTCATGCGATATCGTGATACATATTTAATAATTTTTTTCTTCTGCTACGAATACTAGTACTACGATACGCACACAGAAACGACGGCGTAACTCGGATGTCCAAATACGGCAAGCGGTAAATAAAGATATTTTACAAATATTTTGTTATGTCTGGGAATCAAACTAGGACAATTAAGTCCAAAATGAACAACAACTATTTGAGAACCGTGAAGACGATATTTTTTAACATTGTCATGTCACTTTGGCGTTGTAATGCCGCCACTAGCAGTGCAAAATTTAAATCTTATTTAACATACTCAGATATTTGATATTTGAGAGAGTTCAGTATGTTATTCGAGAAACAAATGTACGCATAGTTTGTGGTGGTGGAGAGAGCGGCGCCAAGGTAATTTCATGCTCACTGTACTGGTGGTATGTCCCAGAAGGACCAAAGAAGCACTAGACCTTGCATGATGTAAGTTAGTGAAGTTAGAGGTGGCACATAAAAATCGTAACTTTTGAAGATCTGTGGTCTCTACCTACCCTTCTCGAAAACAGGTTTGAGCTTACAAATAAATAAATACAAGACTTCTATAATAATGTGTTCCTATAGTAATAGGTTTCTAACGAATTGGAATTACTGACGACTGTCATTCCAATTCGTTAGAAATAAAAGCATAACAAAACGGAATCGAATAACTTGTTGTACCATTTAGGGAAATAGGTGACACTTAGAAGTATGTAATAACAAACAAATGGCCACAGTAGTTTTCCGTTCGCCGCAGGGCGGCGTGCGGGGGCGGGCCGGGCGGTCGGGACGGGCGGCCTCGCCGTGTAACCACCCGCCACTAGCCGTAAAAGCTCCTTATAATATAAAAGCTTTCAATATTCCCGAGGCAGGTCACCTTTATACTTTAATTGCTCGTCGAAGAGCCGCTATTTGCATTCATTTGTTGAAAGTTTTAAACCTTTATGTTTGATATAGTCATTTCTTAACTACTGGCCGTAAGCCTAAGTCAGTTCAATAATTGCCCAGAATTCCTACTTTGATTTCATACTCAATTAAAAATATCCGCACGACTGATACAGTACTTAAACAATGTAAGTATTAACTGCGATTTGACACATCCTTTTACAACTGGACATTGATTTCCCCCAATCCGTTTTATAGTCCATTTACATTAATAGAGTGTGTGCTCTAATCGTCACGCTGTACCAGTCCATTATAACAAAACACGACGTTGTCACCGCTAATGGTGAGAAACCAATTTTATTGTTAAAACAGGACTTACTAAATAAAAAGTAAATTTAAAAAAAGGAAAACCCGACTGCGTAAAAGTGAACGAAGAAAATGAAAACAAAGATAATATAAATAATCATCCAATGAAATATGACAAATATCAGTCAGGTAGGATCATCAGATTCATGTTTCTTTGCTCGCTGTGACTCTTGCGGTATACATGTACACCTCCGACTGCAAATATTTATTTTGTTTAATTTAATGATTTCTGCACATCATCTTGTTACCATATTTTAGTTCCCTTTTAAAAGGCAGTCGGTTTTTGGTTATTTTTCTTTTTATTTTTTATTTTTTTGAAATTACACAAACGATCAACGACGTTACCGGTATCTTCATACAGACCTATATCGATATGCGCCTCGTGCGTCAGAAAAATCGATACGACCTTCCCTAGTTCGTGTTCCGACGCTAATTGGCTAATAAAGTGGGAACACGAATTGTTAGTGTGCCAACAATGCTTACAGTAGTATGAATACGTCATTGTGGGACTTTTAGCACGGCCATTGGTCCAGTGTTTATTAAGTTGTTATCACACGTATATTTGCCTACAAGTGAACATTCACGTGTCATGAAGCTAAGTGTCTGTATTTATTATGATACTTGATCTAATCTTATTGCAACTCACTTCATTTGTATTATATAATACAATAATAATTGCAGCATTACTTTTTTAAAACCGTGTATATACCCAAATTTAAACGCCATTCACTTATTTCTAACTAGATTTCGCCCTCGGCTTTGCTCGTATCGGCACACGTTGTCAAACATAATGTCTATATTTTAGTGTATATTTGTGTGTCAGATAACGCCTAAACCTTTTTTATATGATTCGTTTATTAATTTGGAATTAAGTTATTTGACTAGGCAGAAACAATTAGGTCGTAAACGATTTGTGTGTGTGTGTGTGTGTGTGTGTGCTTGTGCGCCTATGCGTGAATGCGCGCATAGACGCAAAGGCAATTATAAAAACATAGACACACACGCAATGAAAAATAATTATCTATTGATAGGTTTCCTTAATCCTGGTTTACGAGACACTAAATGAGACGAACTCTTCGCTGCTATTACGTGGCATTCGGTGGTTTGGAGCAGCAGATTGCTCAATTTCGAATAATATATATTTATAATTTCTCATGTCTACTTACTTTTACAGGCTTTATGTGCTATATCGCAGGCTTAATTATCTGCTATATCTGTATTTAGCAATGATTTTAGAATTCAACTTTCTGATTCCGTCGTTCTCTCGAACTTAAATTATTTTGACAGTATTTGGAGATTGCTTACCTGCATGTTGTCGCACATTTGCGAAGTATGCAAAATGCACGTGTCCGCTATTATTTTCCTATCTCTCCTTATATCATCACCTTATATTAATAAATATAATGTAATGAATATGTGTCATCACGTAGTTTCCATTTTGCTATATTTCTTTTTAGTATTATAAAAAATCAAATACTTCAATATTTGTATGAAAAGCCTCGTTTCTTTGATCGCCTTATTCATTTTGCCACTCGTTTGACTTGTCCACTTTTAGATCCGCCCATTACAAATACAAGACATTCTGTCTTTTCCTTCGAAAATACTTTAAGGTCTTATTTATTACATTTACAAACAAGTTTTACATAAGAGTTTGTTCTAAAATCAATTTATTTGTGATTTTTTTATTGCCCATATAATTCTAATAAGATATTTGTAAATAAAGAATGTGTATGGCTACACCTTATTTCACCCGTATATGGTATGGAATCAATTATGCACCTTTCCGCAAATATTCATAATCTTCTTCTTTTTTTGAACAACTTTACCAATGAAACCATAATCATTCAAGTAGCCATTTCTGAGAAAAATAGTTTAGAACGTGTTTTAAAAATGTACGATGTTTCAACCTTGCTAACTTGCCGAAGATCGTGTATTACGCCGTGCCCCCAAAATCGCAAAAACAAAGTACAGGCCAGTCGCGCCCGGGTGATCGTGAGTGTTGCCCCGTCTCCCGAGCTAATTCGCGTTGCATGCGTTCGTTAACCTCCCAAGAAAATTTAAATATTTTGTTATGTGTTACGTTTATGATTTTAACGTTTTCGAAACTAAAATTGTGTGTAATTTATATTAAAATGTTTAGTAACACTGCTAGTGAATATGCAAGCGTGATTTGTTGTTGGGGAGTTTGCAGAGCTGATATTGTTGTAGTTCTAAAACTTTATAGTGAAATTTTACCTTGAACGTCCACAACTAATATTGCGTGCTATATATCGTTTACAAGATAATTTGCCGTAGTTTTCATTATTTGTTTAGAGGTGAGTGGAACATATCAATCAGAGACTATTGTGATAATAAATTCGACGACCATTACATCACTGAGAGTATCAACTATCTTTTGTAGGTAAGTGACTAAATATTCTTTTTAAATAATCGCATCGCATAGCCCGAACGCGGGGCAGAATCGTAGTTCGTCACGTGCGCGGGGCACGCTGCGCGGCGCGTCGGTGCTGCACTCGCGATGGCGGCTGGCCAAGCATTTAGTAGGATTGTGTCAATAGGCATGATGACAGTCACCAAGAATCACTGAAATTATGATTTAAACTCATTATACACAATATAAAGATTCTGTTTATGTCACTTATTTTAAAAACCAGTGTGATTATTTTTATTTTTAAAAATAAAAACACAAAACTCACCAATTCGCCATATTAAGTCAAACACCAATCAGAAGCGTGTAACGTCATGCTTTCGTAAACATTAGTAAATGTTAAAAGGACATTGCAATCTTGCTTTGTATTTGCCCATTTTGCTACAGTTTAACTGATATTTACTTGATATAAATGTTGTAACACGCACCACTACATTGTGATGAGTCAATTGATGGTTATCACTTACTTCACTATATAAATGAATTTTGAGCGTTCATCGGAAGAGTTTTTGTCGAGTTGACGTCCAACTGACTAAAATGGCCGATTTTGCCGGAAAGTTGTAAAAATATGACAGAAGCGAGAACCTAAAAGCGTTCTTAGACTCCATTGGTGAGTATATTGATTTTTGTTTTGACAAATAGAGCGTCTATTGGCCACCTTTAATTGATTATTTTACTTTACCTTATTAACTGGCTATTGTTAAAATATTAGAGTTTATAGAATATAACTATGCGTGGGATGCACTGAATCTTTTGCGTAACTCATAAATAAAACAATTTACATGTAAAACAAAATATTCACTGCTTTCAAAAGTAATCTCAAATACGTTTTACACATTTTTTCATTCGTTCAAATACTTTTTGGAAAACATTAGAAACATCGGTCTGAGGGCAAGTTTTGCACGTGCTGGTTGAAAGCTATCACGGCCACTTTTGGCTCCATATATGTCAAACCACCCATCAAATCTTTAATTTTTGGGAAAATAAATCGCATGTAGCTCGGTCTAGACTAAATACCGGATGGCTCACGAGCTTTACCTTTTCATAAGTCAATAAATGTTGTGTCTTGGCTTTTATAAACAAAAGTACCTACGACAAGGAAACATTATTCATGGAACAAGGATTTATCGAAGCAAACAGCTCAAGTTTGCCAAAAATCGACTTGTTGATGCAGGGAGGATTTTTTGCATCAAACAGTGACTTTTGTTCGGCAGAATTTCGATATGTTAAAACTTCCAAGTAAGTATTGCATTAAATATTATTCAAAATACATTAAACGACCTAAATTTTCACAAAAGTACCTATATTATGTTTGAGTACGACACTTTGAGGTTATGTTATGAAAGCATTTCTGTATTGAAATCAGCAGTAACTACGTTAATTAATTATCCACTAACTGTTTATAACTATGTTTTTATATAATAAACAAGTCTGGGATGTAAAAAATCATAAATAATTTAATTGAATATCACTACTAATTTTTTTCTCGTTTATTTCAGATCCTTGTGACCTTCTTATGGTGATGACGCTGTTAGCTATGTACAGCTTAAACGTGATGAAAAAATGTGCACAGTGAAAGGCAAAATTTACCCAGAACATAAGGTTCACGCAAAGTTGTATGCTGTCACTCTAATAGTCGATGAAGAAGAAGAATCTGTTATTTCTGTAGAATATCACGGTTGTGTTGCTCCTAAAGGAGGCTGCAAACACACTATAGCATTCCTCATGTGGACCCACCGAAGAAGTGAAGAGCCACCCCGTACAACTGTTGCTTGTTATTGTAAAAAATCAAAACTATCCCGTGTTGGAACTAGTTTGAAGTGTACGACAGCAAAAGACTTATCAAACGGAACACCCAGCTTACCATCAGAAAATTCACTTTTTGATAAGTTTTTGCACGTTAGGAGGGAAAGAAAACTTGCTAACTGTGAGTTATTAAAGTATCAATCCAGTTATACATTAGTCATAGTTTATCTATGCACCAGCTTGTGCTAAAATTTAAGGAGAAATGCTGGGAGATATTTTTACAAAAGGTAGTACTTTCCAATAAAATTATTGTTGAAATACAGGGAGAAACGAGAGAACATCATGATAGCCTTTGGTATGAACTACGCTATGGCAGAATTACAGCGTCTCTAGCATTTGAGTTCCGTCGATGTAAAAAGATTGATGAAAGTCTTATTGCAAAAATAATGGGTGGGAATATACCAAACACAGCAGCAATGAAACGTTGAAGAATGTTAAAAACTGAAGTGTTTCAAAATGCACTTTACTATATGCACTGTGAAAAAAATTTAAGAAGTGCGGGCTTATGCTAACTCAAGAATATCCAATGATAGCAGGATCACCAGATGCGATTTGTGAAGACAGTATTATCAAGATTAAGTGTCCTACAAGTGCCGAAACCTATCAAAATTATGTTAAGAAGGGCAAACCTACTAAAAAAGCTTAATATATAGATGCAGATGCAAATGTATTTGACTGGGCTCCAAAAAGGTTACTTTTGTATTGGTGATAGTAACTACAGCACAAATAAAAATGTTGAAGTTATAAGTGTGACATTTGATAACAAACATGCCTGATTTCCTGAAACTTTTAGTGAGTCAATGGAAAGAAAATGTGTACCCATCATTGTATCAAAGTACATTATAAATTTTAAATAAATAAAATACACAAATTATAATTTTGTAGTTATTATTTTATTACTGCAAATTTATAAGAGCACATACGATTACAATAACATCATCAAGTACCTTTACAAAGTCTATGTTTAGACATGAGTGGGGCTTTAACATGTTAAATTCTCTTAAACGTCTAATCACTCTTTCAACGTGAATTCGTAAACTAGATATCTGCTTTGTTTCATTTACTTCACTTTTTGATAATTTAGTTCCAGTTGTAACACTTGGTGGTCGCACAAGTTGCACCTTCTTTTTATATAAATATTGTTCTATGTGTTTAAACCCCCCTATCAGCGATAACACACATACCAGGCTGTAGACAATTGATAAAATCACATGATTCCACCAAACACGTATCTGTTATTCTACCTCCATAGCCTGGTGAAACATAATTTGGTGTACAGGATACTAAATATTTTATGGTGTTACATTTTTTTGTATTCTGACCAGGATAAAGCTTGATTAACACTTTTTGAAGGCTTTTGCACTTCAATTTCTAGACAGTCAATTATGCAACTTGTTTGATGAAATTTATGCCTAAAAGCCATGGGCAATAAGCGTTTAGTTAATTCTTTGTTTAATGTTACAATAAATGGTCGCATTACACTTGCTATTATTGGAATATTTTTGAAAAATATTTTACTTGCATATGTAGTGGTCATGGCAAAGTCATCAGCAAGCTCTCTAAATGGACTATTCAACCTTATTTTTTTTAAGCAGATGAATACATGGTTAACAGGGATTTTTGTGTATTCTTCAATTAAATCTAATAAATAGTTTAGGAAGACCTACGTAAGAATGTAGGTTCTTCACTATTTTAAGGATTGTGTATTTTAAAATGTTTGATTCCTCTTCTTTCTTTATTTCTTCAACTAATTCACTGCAGTCTGAAGTTGATTTCATTTGAAAAGACTGTATCGATGGTGATGTATCTTGTCGACTTACAGATGGTGTATATGAAATATCACTGTCAGATTGATTTTCAATGGTAAATGTATTTTTTAAAGCTTTTAGACTTGATGTCCCTGATTTAGTTGTCATACCACAAATCGTAATTTTAAAAGAAGATGTAGAGACTGAACAGCTATCAGGTTTCATGGGTGATGTTAACTGGTTTACATATTTAATTTCAGTCTGGACAGCTTTACTTCTAAATTTGTGGGTTATTTGTACTTGTATTGATTTATCAGCCTTTTTGGTGTAACTGGCAGATTCTTTATGAAACTCTTCGATAATGTGTAAAACTAAAACATAACATAAGTACATACTAGAGAGAGTATAAAAGTATTTTTTTACTACATAAGCAACCAGTTAAATTAATTAAGACCATGTGATAATATTATTGGAGACGTGTTAAACAAAAATGTTTGATGACTATGATTCAACCAATAATAAGAAAGGTTTAATTTATGTACCTACCAGAACTCTGTGATGAAGTGCCTGCAGTTTCTAAATGTATTGTGAACGTATTTATCTCTGCTAAATAGTTTTCACTATTTTCAATTAACATCTTTCTTTGTTTTTTATAACATAAGGTCGTTCTGTGGTGGTAGCAGTTCGTTTTCTTCTGTCTGGTTGGCATTCAAATTTTGTGAGAATACATCCTGACTTCATGCGCACTTGGGAAATAGAACCCATCACACGATACTGAATATAGTTTTCCATATCATTTGGTAACTAGAACAAGAATAAAAGGTTTTAGCAATAAAGCAATAAAACTTAACCTCAAACTTGACGACTGAATTATTTATAAATTAGGATAATTATGTTCATTAATTCATTATTACATAGCGAATAAAGTTAATACTTACGTCAAAATGGTGTTCACAGAAGTAAATTACTGAACTTGAAGATGTATCTGCTGGATCTCGCCTTGCAAGATTTAACCACTTGTTTCTATGTTTTTTATGCATTGAGACGTTAATAAATAACTTGTTGGGAGTTTTTATAGATGTATTATTACATTGAGGAACCGCACACCATCGATACACATTAGGATTCATGACTTTAGCAGAAAATCTTAATTAGATATCAAAATAAACAATACACATTCAAGCTGCTATCAAATGTTTACGAAATCGTGACGTCATAGGCAGACGCCATTACCAATCTAGCATTTTGGTGCATAATTCAAATTTCATTTTTTATGGGTAATTTTTTGCATCAAAATCTATGTTTTTTAAAAATACGATTTATTTTGTATAAAATAGACACCTAAGAACAATGTGGAGTAGTTTTTGAAAATCATTCATCATGTCTATTGCTACTGCACACACGATAAAGACGTCACTAAAGACCAGCGCTACAGTGACCCCTGCTAAAGTTTTTGCTGAGTGATAACCTCTCTTTTGATGGTTTCATAATTTGCTTACAATTGGTTATAGTGAACTTAATATATTGAGACTTATATACATATTCATTAAAATATTTTGTTTTCTTTGTTTCTTAGTTAACGCTTGATTTTAGTATCCATAAGATATCTACAACATATATCTTTCTATAAATTTAAAAGTATTATTAAACAATCACTTAATAAAAAAGAGTATTACACAATTTCCGAATATTAAGATGACAAATATCTATGAGCTACTTCTTACCGGATTGTAACGTTTATTAATAATTTTGTATTTGTTTTGGTTATACATGATGAAATTAGAAAAGAGCTACCCTAAGTTTTTTGCTCGTTCTTCTTAAGAGAAAACTGCCTTCCGAACGAGTGGTAAAGTGTAGATAGGCAAAAAAATATGACGTATTTCAAATGTTATTATACAACCTATGAAATAAAGACAAAGAGTTTGAATTTAATAAAATCCTTGTATCACGGACTGCACTTATTGGAAAATCGATTTTTAAGGAGTAAAATCCGATAATATCGTATACTGTTACGGCCAACCGCGTTATTAGCGTTAAAATTGGGCAACATATATTATTTGTTTTATACAAACGGATTTAGGTTAAGAATTGTTTTGTGTTTTATCGTATCGTATCGTGTTTTTATTAAATTATTTTGGTTATCGTGCTTTATTACCCGGGTATGGATTAGTTGTAAGAAGTTATATATTGTTTGCCTGTTTTTATATTGTTTATTGTATTAAGTGTTTTGTTGTCTTGTTTATTTTGTTGTGTCGTATGTAATTGTAAATACGAATTGAATGTAATGTGCATATGAGTTGCATAGGAAATTGTGCCTTGGCGGGGAGGACCAATCAGAGGCTTAGAACCGCGGCGGTCCATACCGTACGGCCACGAATCGATGTTCCAAGCACATGTGGCGCTAATGCTTAAAAATGCAAAGTCTATCCTACTAGTCTACACCTCCTCAATTAAAATGTGTGCAACTCATATGTGCAGGCGGATACGCCATCTATAAAATGTAGCAAAATTGGTGCATTGTACTCCGACCGCCACATATGAAGCTCGGCTGAAATAAAGAAGTCTCGATCGCCTGAAAGCGCTGTCCATCATTTGTCCGCCACACCGCAAGAAATCCGTTCTCCGAAGCCTGTGAAGGATAATCCGAAGTACGCGCTTACGTGGCGATAGCCGAAATCGGCGTTACACGTACTATCTGAGCTCACCAGCATTACTGCATAAAACGATATGGGAAGAGGCTGATCCGCAACGCCTCGATTTTTATTATGTTGAAGTATTGCATTTATTTTTATTTAGAAAGGTCAGTGTTTGTTCAAAGCCGCCCCCGCCTCTGCCCGCAGGCGTCATCGGCCTGATCTACCTGGTGATGTACATCTGCATCATCATCTTCTTCTCGATCTGCATGTGCGGCCTGCTGTCCGCCATGGACGAGCGCGTACCGTACTTCACCCTCGCCGATTCTATTATTGGTGAGTGGACTAATTTTAACTCTGTGTTTACCGGAACGGCGCTGACGCTGCGAGCGGTGGGCCGCGAGGCGGCGTCGTGGAAGTACCACGTCGTGTGACGTCAGCGCGTCGACAGCGGCGCTTGCAATGCACTTTCGAAATATGCCGTTTCTAGAACCGGAGACGATCTTCTTAAAAAGAGTTATCAGTATAAAAAAAGTCAAAACGTTTATCGAATGTCATATAAAAGTAATTTCAATTCGCATTCGATTGAAAATTGAACATCATTCTGTTCGTTACTTACAATGTTGCACCGTTTAAGACGTGTATTGACATATTTATCATTTATTAACTGAGTTAACCTTGTCTATTTTCGCAGTATGTTTGAGTGTATAATAAAGACAATTTGCATTATTCTTTTTATAGATTACATGCGTTTTCAATTGACTGCAAATACACAATTCTTATCTATTGATGATAACTACACAACTGAATTACTAAACGGGCTTGCGTTACAGCAATACAGAATTTCAGCTATAAAACCAAATTTCTCAAGCTATTTTTTAAACCTTTTCAGTGATGTATCGAAAATGATCCGTAAATTTCAGGTCTATCGTTCGATATGCGAATTTATAAATGACATGACTGGACTGATAAATGATACATAAATACTTAATAAAATTAGGACAGAAATTAAAAGCCTTGTTGAAAAACGTTCACTATGTTAAATTCAAGCTTTAAAAATGTGGAATAACACATTAAAGTTTGTATGACAACTCATAATTTTTAAAAACATACTCATAAAGAATCATTTGATAAAAAATATAGAATAAAGTGTGTACACTTTTGAAATTTTATCATCTACGAAAATGAGAGAATAATCGTATAGAAGGTGGAACTTCACGACCATTTGTTTACCAGAAGTCTTTCAAACAATAAGAAAGAACAACCGATAACGCAGACTTACTCTTCATCATAAAAATGCTAGCTGTCACACGTCTGTCGAAACAATTCGGTTTTATGAAGATCAAAAGATCGAATTGATGGGTCATCCGCCATACTGCCCCGTTTGGCACCCAACGATTTTTATTTAGTCCCAAGCGTAAAGAATAAGATACGTAGCTAATGTTTTTCGCGCCGCGAAGAGGCCGTTGATATGTTCAAAATGTACAATTTGGAGATACCTCAATCAGAATAGAAAAGGTGCTATAAAAATTGGTTTCAGAGTATGCAAAAATGCATCGATAATAATGGCAAATATTTTGAAAAGCTGAAATTTTATAAATAACCAATAAATTAATTTTTAGGGTGTTTCATAAAATAGAACAAGTACACGTTTCAGCGTTTTTATAAATATATGCCCTAATTCTAAATTCTCAACAATATACGACCTTCAATTTAGAATAAAAAGAAATCACAATAAATTTCCCACAAAACATTTTAATCTCATCATTTATTTTAGAAAGACATAACATCGTAAATTCTATTATTCATGACCGTGAGAAGACGTGCAGAACTTATAGTGGTCCCTCTGTAACTCTAAGACGTAATTCCAATATTGTCAAGTTCAGGTGACAACCCTGGGATGGGCCATCGGCCTATATTGTACGAGGAAGGTGCCCTAATTTGGTTCGACGGGGACAACGCCACCCAAGTCCAGCGGTATACTGAAAACATCGACGATTTTCTTGCGCGTAAGTTATTTTTATATTACATAGGTGACACTAAAAATTTTAAGAACTTACCACTTAGAAACTATATAATAAAACTCATATTTAAATTTTAACAATGAAACTCTTTATCAACTTTATTATGTATATTGCATTCATCTGTCATTTGCTTTTTAAAACTTGGCGGCAAATAGAAAATTGTTTATCTAACGTCAACATTAATTTAACGGAAGAAAATTTTCTTGCAATGATTATCTATGAGTTTCGTTGCCATTTAAGTTAACAAGAAAGTTATAACAGACCTCGTTTGGCTGTTCCAATGTGGTCACAATAATTTGACTGAAATCGTCATAAGGAACGTCCTTCTACAGCGAGGACCGAAGACAACATCAGTGCTGTGCGGCTCATGATAAAGAATGAAAAATAGTTACGTACCAGCAGATTCGGACAAGCTTAGACATCGGTATGAGTCAAGTGCACAAAATCCTTCATAAAGATTTAGCGGTCTGGAAGCTTTGTACTCGACAGATACCTCATAATTTGACCAAAACTCAAAAACTCCATCGTGTCAATTGGTGGTGTGAAATTTTACAAAGATTAACCGGTGGTGACTCGAATGCTGTATACAACATAGTTCTAGGCAGCGAAAGTTGGATTTTTAGTTACGATCCCGAAATCAAAAGATAGTCGGCTCAGTGAGGATTTCCTTTCGAAGAGTTGCCTATTAAAGTAAAACGAGGTCGAATCATCAAAAAAAAATGGTGAAAGCTTTCTTCAGAATAGCAGGTCATTATGAAACATAATTTTAAAAGTTAAAAAAACAGTCTGGCACACTAACATTTGTTTACCTCTTGTTTTGGAATAAGTTTGGTAAAAACAACCTCATAGTAGGATTCTTTATCATCATGACAACGCTTCATCACATACCGCCAGACAAACGACTAACAATTTGGGAGCATTAAGTATAGAAACACTGGCTTACCCGCCTCACGACCTCGACCTCGCACTATGCGAGGTTTATTTATTTCTTAAAAGAAATTCTTTTCTTTTTAAATTAAAAAGAAAAGAATTTACGGACGCCAAAGAAGCAGTGGCCGCATTCATATGCAGCCCGTCGAAGCGCCCTCTAAGTCATGTGGGTAAAGTGTTTCGCACAGTGGTTCCTTTGAATAGCTGCATTCAATTCAAGCTGCAAAAATTTGGCGCGGTTTATTTATTACATATAATTTACTAAAATAAGAAATGACGTTTTAAATATCGTCTAATCATATTCTGAATATTTACAAAGGTATTATTAAAATGCTCAGAAAATAAAATAACATCACTATTATGTATTTCAATTTTGATAAGACTACAAATTGTATATTGAGAAACAATCGTATTTTAAGCCTTATCTTATGGCATTGTTAAATTAATTTAACTTGCCCCCTTATTTCAATAGAGTGGTGGACTATTTTTATAGCTATGTTCAAAAAGTGGAGTGTTATATTTTTTGGATAACTATGAAAATTCGCCAAGTAATAAACGTTTCATATTACCAATTGGACACAGAGAGCACTAGTTGTAATCAGGGATTTATAGCCGTATATAGAATGATTATTTAACATCGTTTCGCCAAAAAAAGAAAGAAAAAAGTCTATCATATTTCATAGTTGCCGTTATTAGGAATTTTGAGAACAGTTGAAAATATAGACTACATTATGTACAATGTTACAACTATACCTAGTAGTAACTATAGATAGTAACAAGACGACTTAGTCGACAACAGCCTGCCACAGCGGTTGGCCTACACCGAGTTTTATCTGTGTCTTTTTGCAATTAAGGGCACAGAACCAATCAATATTTTATAATGTACTGTTCGTCATGGAATCAAATTTATGAACAGAATATTGCTTAATGTATCGAATGGCAGTAGCGATGCTACACCACTCTTGTACCGCTCGTAGGTCATTTGGACGGGATTAAACTTAGACTTTGTATACCTACAGTATAGTTTTTAATTTTTTCAGCATACATGAACAAAAGTTTGCTTATCAACAAAGGCGTAAACCAGGTAGAATGCGGCCTCCAAAAGCCGCCGCGCAACGAGGTTTGCGCGTTCGACGTGCGCCAGCTGGGCCCGTGCTCGCCGCAAAACGGCTACGGCTACTCGGCCAGGAAGCCCTGCGTCATCATCAAACTTAACAAGGCAATCAGGCGTTAACGTGACGCATATGTATGGTTCAAGTAAAATGTTGGAAGACGTTTAAGCTACATGTATTCCTATTGCGAAAACAGTTACTGTCGAGATCCTAAAATATAGCCGAATATGAACTTATTCAAAACGATTTCACTTCGTGACCCTTTAATTTAATTACTAGACATGTTTCAGGGACGATTTCGGCTCATTCGCGATATAGAGTTGCAATTTCTAGTAACCATTTGGTTATAGATATAACTAAATTGTCCATTCGATTATAGATATAACCAAATTATCGTTTTGAACTATAATGTTACTCTGCCGTGTTTCGCAGTCGAGCATTGGGGACCGATTTTACATTAATGATTTAAACAGTGTTTAAAACGCTCTATACCAATTCATATTAAATTAACGCTGAGGCACATACGTTTTGTTATTACAACAGTATTTTGTAACAATGTGACTCTTACAGATATACAACTGGGACCCACAATTCTACGACGACGTCACAAATTTGCCTCTTAAAATGCCACCGGCCATCGTAGAGTACATCAACCAAACGCAGTCACTGGAAGAGGTAACTGATATAAAAATACGTTGGTGCTTTGATGCATTTGTTCATTTAATACACTATAAACATGTTCAGGTTTTGACTACTGCGAGCAGACTACGAACTAATTCATGGAAGCCCGACAATCGTGAGCTTTTTTAATACTGTGACTTTTGTGATATATATAACGAGAATATCGAATGTGTCTCGATTCCGAAAAAAAAAATAAAAACAAATCTGCATATATTTCGTAGGTTATATAACAGAAAACCTATTAATTACCTAAAAAAGTTTTGGGAGAAACGTAGACATGCGCAGCGCCTAGTACAATTTAATAGCAGTACGCTCCCATACGCATACTTGCGTGTTATCTTGAGTAGTAACCCTCTTCTTCGTTTGATAATTCTACAGTGCAAATGTCATTGTTAATTAAGTTAAATAAATTAGTTTTCTACAGTTTAAATAGTCTTGATATTTAGTTATTTCATCGGGTTATGGGCCTCTCCCTGTCTGTTTAGTGTAGTACAGTGAAAATTAAAAGTAAATTAGTTTATTTTGATCAGAAATACGTATAACCTAAAAATTGTTCACGCGGTCGCCGAAGTTTTTTTTATATTTCAGCATTTTTCAGCTATAATTTTCTGTTAAAATGTCATCAAACGGATCCTTGATACAAATTGAAAAACTTACTGGCCGAGGTAATTGGACAAGCTGGAGTTTCGCAGTGCAAGCATACCTGGAACTCGATGATTTATGGGAATGTGTCCAAGGAACAAATACCGATCCAAAGAAAGAAAAAAAGGCAAAATCGAAACTAATATTACTAGTCGATCCAATAAATTTTATACATATACAGGATGCAACGACGTCAAAACAGATTTGGGAAAATTTATCAAAAGCATTTCAAGACTCGGGTCTACTGAGAAAAGTTGGTTTATTGCGAGATTTGATTAACACTAATTTAGAAACAAGCACCAGTGTAGAAGATTATGTCAACAAAATCATGAGCTCAGCTCATAGCTCAGAAATATTGGATTCAGTGTTGATGATGAATGGCTCGGGACCTTGATGCTAGCAGGTTTACCCGATGAATATAAACCTATGATAATGGGATTGAAAGCTCAGGAGTAAAAATAAGTGCAGACCTGATTAAAACGAAACTTTTGCAAGAAATAAAAGCTACACCAAGTAATTCAGCTCTGTACACAAGTAATAAAAATACTCAAGCTAAGTTCAAAAACATTCAGCATCAGTCAAAGTCAAAAGGTCCAAGATGCTTCAATTGTAATAAACATGGACACCTTGGTAAAAATTGTTGGTTTCTAAAAAACAAACCACAGAGTAAAGAAAATAATAAAGGTTTTGTAGCAGCTTTCTCGGCCATGCAACTGAATGATTGTATAAACTGGTATTTAGATTCAGGTCCTTCGATGCATATGACAATGCATAAGGATTTATTAGAGAATTAAACAACATCACCAATATCAACAATCAAAATTGCAGACAATAAAACTTTACATGTCGAAAGCTGTGGTGATGTGATACTGCACATACCTAATGAAGATGGCGGCAGCAGTGAAATATTAGTAAAGAATGTTTTATATGTGCCAAAGTTGTCTACAAATTTATTATCAGTTAGTAAAATAATAAAATCTGGTTGTAAAGTGGAATTTAATAAAACTGGCTGCTCAGTATATAATTCAAATAATCAAAAAGTAGCCACAGCAAATCTAATAAATGATACATATAGACTAAACATAAATTACAGTAAAATGTTCGCCATGTCAGCAATAGCAGAGTCAACAACACATCTATGGCATCAATGTTTGGGCCATCTAAATTATAATGATGTTCACAAGTTACCTAACTGTACAACTAGTGTAAAACTATCATCACAAAAAGAAAAGTATGTATGTATAAGCTGCCTAGTGGGTAAACAAGCAAGGCAATCATTTCCAAGCAATGGCTCCAGGGCAAACGGGTTGCTAGAGCTAGTCCACACAGATGTATGTGGCCCGATACAAGTTGCTTCGATTGGCGGTGCCAGGTATTTTACAACTTTTATTGATGATTTCTCAAGAAAAGTCTATGTATACATAATTAAAAGCAAGACAGAAGTGTTGGAAAAATTTATTGAATACAAAAACCAAGTAGAAAATGAGTTAAACAAAAAGATTAAAATTTTACGCTGCGATAATGGATTGGAGTATAGTAATAAAAACTTTGCTGATTTTTTAAAGAAAAATGGATTATTACATCAGACTTCCAATCCATACACGCCACAACAGAACGGTCTGAGCGAGAGAATGAACCGTACATTGGTCGAACGAGCAAAATGCATGATGTTTAATGCTGATTTATCGAAGAATTATTGGGCTGAAGCTGTAACAACTGCTGCATATATAATCAACCGCTCGCCCACACATGCTTTATCAGATATTACACCTCATGAAGTATGGACCGGACAAAAGCCAGACTTGAGCAATATCAGAATATTTGGTTGTCCTGCTATGGTGCACATACCCAAAGAAAAGCGCCAAAAATTAGATAAGAAATCTCGTCAGCTAATATTTGTTGGGTACAGTGAATGCACAAAAGGCTACCGTTTTATGGACCCGAAAACGAATAAAGCAATGATCAATCGGGATGTGCATTTTCTGGAAGAAAACATTAAAAGTAAAATAGTAGAATCAACTTCTTTTTTCAGCACCTGAAAAAAAATAAATAATATTAATCAAGAAGTACACGAAATACAACAATTAAAAGATAAAAATAATAATGAAAAGAATAATAATAAAGAACAAAAATTAACACAAATATACTTACCATTGAATGAACAAAAATCTGAATTAATTACACAAGATCATGAAAATACAGATGAGAAAGAGCAGTCTTCTCCCAAATATCACAGATACTTCAAGTAATATAGATTATGAAGATCCACTAGATGAGACATACTTACCAAGTCCGAGTGTTAACATATCACCTGCAAATGAAACAGGTATTAAAACCCGTCGGCAAAGAAAGTTGCAAACAAATAATGAAAGTTCATCTTTATACATTTGCATGAATGGTGAGTCTACATCAAGCCTCCTTAACAATGATCCCCAGAGCTTAGAAGAAGCTCTTCAAAGTAATGAATCTGAAAAATGGAAACATGCAATGAAAGAAGAGTATGAGTCCCTCATTCACAATAATACTTGGTCTTTAGTAGATTTACCTGGTGGGAAGAAGGCTATTCCATGCAAATGGGTTTTCAAAAGAAAATTTGATCATACTGGAAAAATCACTCGTTATAAAGCTAGACTTGTAATTAAGGGTTACAAGCAGAAAAAAGGAATAGATTACAATGAGATATACGCACCTGTTGTACGATACACGTCGATTAGATATCTCATAGGTATAGCTGCAAAATACAATCTAGAAATTCATCAAATGGATGCCATTACAGCATTTCTACAAGGGGATGTTGATGAAGATATTTACATGTCCCGACCACCCACTTTTTGATCGAGGAGAGAAAGTATGCCATTTAAATAAAGCTATATATGGCCTTAAGCAAGCCAGTAGACAGTGGAACAAAAAGCTTAACTCCGTTTTGTTAGAAATTGGCATGAAACGATCAAAACTTGATCCTTGCATTTATTTTCGTATATTGAGCACAACACTTAGCGATTTATTCTAATTAGGTAAAATCACATATGTGAGCTTTTGACATGATCACTAAAACAAGAAAAGAAAACATCGCCTGTTAGTTTGTTAATTATCGTTTTCTTTTTCATAAAAACTACTGAACCAAACAATCCCAAGACTATCACAGAAAGTGACTGCACTTTCAACCATAATGTAAATTATATATAAAAGTGAAAGACTGTTGTACTTTTTCCCAGAGAAAATACTGAAGCAATTAACATTTGAGCTGAGGAACATTGTAACGATATCGGGTTAGAGATCGAAATTACAAACAGAATGAGATATCAAGAGCGAAAACATCGACACCGAGAGCAAGAAAGAATAGGACGAAAACCTAAAACGAGACAGACGTCGAAAACGAAGTACAACTGTGATCGGAATCGAGAATATAAAAAAGATAACGAGATACTTAATAGACTGAGATTTGAATCAGAATTGAGAACGAAATTAGAAGAAAGACTAAAATGGAATCCGGATAAATTAATAGTGTTTGCTGTTCAACGTCCACGTAAATGAAGCTGCGCACAAAAACATTTATCTTAATAAGTAGCGGCTCGACAAATACAGATGGATACAAAATATATGATTTTTGACTGTATTTTCCTCCCCAGCGCCGCATGGTTTGGCTGTCGTGTGACGGCGAGAGGCCTGCCGACCGCGACGCGCTGGGCCCGCTGGCGTACTGGCCCAGGCCCGGTCTACCGGCGGCCTACTTCCCCTACGACAACACCCCAGGATACTTGAGTCCGATCGTCGCTGTCCAAATGCTAAATCCCACACGTGAGACTCATTACTAAATTACATATCTATGCAAAGTTTAATTTCAAACTTGTGATATTTTATTGCATTCAGTATTACTAACTTATTCATATTACATATAAAGTCAGTACGACCTTCATATATCTTCTGAATGCAAAGAATCTTGAACAGTTAATAATATCGCACTGCCTAGCTAGTAATCACATGTAAAAAATATATGCGTAGAGCGTACCATACCGAAATGTGTGAGTTCATCCTAGCCTCCTGAGACATATGCCATATCTAATGACCAGAAATACGAGGGCTGCTATTTATGAGTCCGGAATATAACAAAAAAACAAATATCTATCATTTAGTATGGTTTTATTACTTTTCAAAATATTTGCCATAATGATCGATGCACTTTTACATAAAACTAATTTTCATAACACTTACCATTATGATTGAGGTATTTCAAAAACGTGCATTTTGAACGCATCAATTGCCTCTTCACGGCTCAAAAAACGGTATCCATGTAACTTATTCTTCACGCTTAGAAATATAAAGAAATCGTGGGTGCAAAATTGGGGCCGTACGGGAGATGACCCGTATATTCTATCTTTTAACCTTCCAAAAACCGAGTTGTTTCGGCGGACGATGACAGCTAGCATTGTTATAATGAAGAATGATTGTTGTCGGTTGTTCTTTCCTATTTCTTCAAAGAACACTGGCATAAATGGTCATGTACAACTCCGAATTGACCGTTGCACGATTCTCTAGTGGCAGTGCAACCACGTGTCCTTTTCTATATAAAAAAAAAGCAGGCAACCAATTGCTTTAAAGTGCTTTTGGCACGAATCACCTTTGACTGTTGTTTAGTTTCAGACTCATACGCATAGATCCAAGATTCATCATCACCTATGTAAATAGTATAAACAGCTTTTGTCGCACCATGATTATATTTTTTTATAATTTTTTTTTAACCGATTCCCATGAGCCTGTGTTCAATCAATGCTCAAGCTGTGCGGAATCCAACACGAACAATTTGTTATACAGCCAAATTTACGTGTAATATTTTATATTTCTCGTCATACTTATACCAAAGGATGCCTTTATCTCGCGATATGCGCGTAACATGACGATCTTGCATTATTAGTTCTCGCACAGCATCGATATTTTGTGATACAACAACAGATTTAGGGCAACCTTCTTTAAATTTGTCCGCGAGCATAGACCGCCTACGATTAAACTGGTACTAAACATATCTAAAAGTTGAAGTAAGTTGATCGATTCATTTTTTTTTGAGTTAGCTTTCGCCGAAAATCGTAATGAATCATTACACCAAAATTTTTCCGAGTTAAGTCCATGATGATAAAGACACATAATTTTCTAAATGACGCCACAGTGATGAAACAATTGACATGTACATGAAACAAACTGTATTCTACAGCCATGGATTTTCGTTTTTAAATGTTCTAATTACTTTTTATATTATTCTGTATGTGGCCAGTTCCGGATACATAAATAGCAGTCCTTGTAAACAGTAATCACACACAGCTTACCCTGTATGGTCGTAATATCTGCTATGTCGGTTTATTTAATTAAGACTTTTTAATGTATTTAGCGTTTTGATTAGCTAAGTTTACATTATGTGCATTATACTTAATTCGTTTCGAGAAGGTAGTGAAATAAGTTCAAAGTTCGTTCAAAAGACCCCAAATCACAATGTAACAATGCTGACTATAGCGATTAGATTCATACCTATTCTGAGTTAAAACTGAGCGACTTTTGTGAAGTAATGGAGTATGATGCTCGATCTCCGTCCGCTAACTTCCGCAGTGCACCAAATCATCAACATCCGCTGCCGCGCGTGGGCGCCCAACATCCGCTACACCGACAGCCTCAAGGAGCGGCTCGGCTCCACGCATCTAGAGATCATGATCGACTGAAAGTCTATAACTTTAGTTTAAATTTCACATTGATATCAATATTCTAAGAGAATTTATTTTTAATATAAACAAATATTTTTATAGGGTATTAGAAAAAATAAATCCTTATCGATGTCAGCCCTTAGTCGATATTCTAAAGATATTGTTATGTAATAAATCGTATATTATATGCGGGGGGTCTGCAATGTGTTCACTTGATTACATCGAGTTTCTTCGTAAATCTACAAGGATAAAACTTTATTTATACTAATCTAGTAATATATTTTTAAGTAGATACTTTTAGGTAGCAAATTGGTAGCCAAGTACTAAGTACGGTCGAATGGGCGTTCTCGTGTCCATTGTCTGTTGTGTCGAAGGGTCCAACATGAGTCCACACAAGTGCTGCTATTCGTCGTATTTAAAATAGCGACGAAGATAATCTTAGCATAGTTATGTATGTTGTATGTTGTATGTTGTTCTTAGCATAGTTGCTTAATATCTCCATGATGATTATTGTATGGTGATAATCAAAAATTTTTCATAACAATATTTCTTGTTAGGTATTATACTCATAATATTTATTGTCAACTACTGTAATACAAAAGTTTTAGGCGAATGCATATGGTAATAACATTTATATTGTACGAAAATTTTTGCTAAAATTTTTAAAATGTCAGGGCTTTTTAGGTTTCATTCTGTAACATATAATTTATACTTAATTAATTGTGCAACAGATAATTGTACTTATTCTTTTTATTATTCGATCATTTTTAATAGTGATTAATATTAGAAAAGAAGGAAAATACAGATAATAGTTACGTATACAAAATGTTGTACATCGTTTTCTGCTAGCATAATGTTTATATTATATATATTTGTAATGGGCTATTAATATACAATTTTTAATGATTGTGTCATTTTGCTTTTAGTTAATTAATTTATCACTTATACTTTACTTTTCACCCGTGACTTAGTCCGTGTGAACATAGAATATATTTTTCATGCTTTGTACTAAATCCCTCTTGCTGTCAGCCCAAATTCGTCCCCGTTTTCAAGTCTAGTCCCAGTACTATTTCTGAATTCGATTTCGGTTATGATTTTGATTCTAATCCCGATTTCAAACTCAATTTCAATTCCGGTCCTGTTAACAATTTAAGTCCGTTCCGGCTTTTGATTCTGTGCTCCGTCCCGCTTTTAATATTAATACGGTTATTGCTTTCGGTTAAATTTTACGAAACCGGTGAAAATACCGGCACCGAAATAAAATATGAACTATATCAATCGGATAAAGTATAGCTTTTGATGAGTAAAAGCTTTGTAGTTCAGTTCGAAAGCACAAATGTGCGGATGAAGTTGAGAACAAATGCTGATAATTATAAAAAAAACAGGCGCCTATTAGTACGGAATGTTGTGTTAAAATTTGAAACCAATCGATTGACTACTTTTCGAGTTTTGCGACCACACACACATGAACGCTGAATCTTTATATCTCAAATATACACGATATTATTTTTTTACGCCATGTTATCCCTAAAGTTATGTTGCTTATGTTCCCTATAACATAAGCAACAAACTTCACTGTGGACGGATTGAGCGCGGGAGATGTGACGTCAGACTTTGAGCTGTGCCGGTAAACAGGGACGTCCAAACGCAGATCACATTGCAAGTGCTTTAAAAAACAAGGCGCAAGCTGTCGAGGAAGAAACTGCATAAATATAAGCAAAAGTGAGTGAAAATGATTTTCAGCGAGCCACTAAACGAGTTTTAGCTCAGATCCTGGACTTTGGGATGGAGAATGGCGCGAA
Organism: Eumeta japonica; assembly: GCA_005406025.1. NCBI lineage: Eukaryota > Metazoa > Arthropoda > Insecta > Lepidoptera > Psychidae > Eumeta > Eumeta japonica. Next base: position 127,599 of record BGZK01001370.1, read on the forward strand.
GGTAAGCTAGTCGAACAGAAATAATTCCCAAGCATTTTGCCCAAGCATGTACATTTTCTGGCGATCGTGACCAAAATTTAAACATTTTCTGATGCCGTGACCATAATTTTAAACATTTTATGGTACTGTGACTAGAATTTTAAATATTTTCTGGTGCACGTGAACAAGGATGCAATGGTTACTGCGGGATAAAGAAAGGGTTATTTTAAATAATTTACGCGTATTAACTTTAAAATTAAATTCTAAAATTTTGGTTCTTCTTATTTCAGTTTTTGCAGGTATATGTAACACTTAGCTTCCACATCAAAAATACACCAAGGTCGCGTACAGGCTTGTTATAATAATAATAATCCTTCATTCGGCCCTCAAAAAAAATCAAAAACGAAGACAAGTGTAACATCTTATAATTAACTAAAATAAGACATATGATATACAACAGACATATATATATATATATATATATATATATATATATATATATATATATATATATATATATATATATATATATATAATGACACAACACTTACAAGTTAAAAAAAATAACAAAAGGCTGAAAAGGTGACCAACTCAGCAAAATGCTGCAGCCTAAGCCACAGCGCTGATTTTCAGCTGGACCCTGAAAACTTAAAATTTCTATTGATAAGTGTACCAAAGCGATGTTTTATGCACACAAAATAAGGAGGCAGTGCAAAGGATCTTCTTTCAGGCATTCTTAAGTCAGTATAGCAGAATATAACTGGGACTAAAGTATACATATAGTAAAGTAAACATATGTAACCTTTCATACTTTTTATTACACACACACACATATGTATATAATAAAAAAGGGAATTATAGCGCAATTATTGCTAATTTTATTTTTATTTCGATGATATTAAATATCGTTTAACTTAAGTTTAGTACAAAGCATACAAACTTGTTTACTGCGAGGAAAGCGCAGTCGTCTTGTTTTAAAATAACGGTAGCGGGCGGCCGGAATAACGGTCCAAGGAGATAACATTTTGTTTTTATGTAATAAGTATTGTATTGTCGAATTTAACTTACAGAAAGTAGATGGTTTATTTATTTTAATATAAGGCGGGCTTATTAATTTGGATTTCATTTTACAATTGATAGTCAGGTTATTTATGTTTTAATACTTAGATTCTCTATAGTAAAATATAACACGGGCAATTAATATAACATTTGTAAAAGGTTGTTCTAAGCGGTTTTGAATATTTTGTTTTTATTATAAATTAGATTATGAAATAACTTGAGGCCTACATCAAAAGATTTTTTATTTGAAAAATATCTTTCTTAATATTTTATTTTAACGTGTATTTTTAATCGGAGTATTTCGGAGTTAAGACGTATAACACACACACACAACATATATATGGTCTTATATTATCCGTAATATGAGTATAAATATTTGCTATAAAATATAACATATTTTTGTTATGGATCCTCGGAAAAGTATTCCGTGGGTGGAAAATAATATTATTTGCTTTTTGTTTAATCTGTGGTTTTTATTCTCTTCGATATATAATTATTAAAAATCCTAGGAAACGAGATTTAATTTAATAATATTTTTTTATAGTAATTAAAGGTAACATATTAATATTCTTATACATTTCCGTAAAAAATACTTTGCGGTTCCGCAGAAATTTATTTTGTATTTTCTATAATTTCTTTATTGTCTAATATTTATTTTTTTCCTTTTTGGTATACACCCAAAACATAGTATCATATGTGGTATAAAAAACACTAACCAGTTTTTATATCAAAAGCTGTGTTATTTGAGAGTGCGGCGTGTTTAATAAAATCTGAACCAAAAACAAATTGCAGGCCGCTATGACGATTTTATTGAATACCAAACCCAGATCATGGAAGCATAAAAAGCATCGTTAACAACCTTGATGATTCTAAGCTTTAGCATGAGGCGGTGCTGACCGAAGTGGATTCAGACTTTCGCCGAGTATTATACTCAGCGGATTCCATCAAACTGGCCTTCGACGATTTGGAATGCGGAACGGATGTGAAAAATGGGGTTGAGTCGAGTTCGAACTCGGACAGTGCTGCGCTTGTCAATGGTTTACTTGGTCAATATCACGTTTACCGATATTAAGCCTGACTCATTTTAGTGGGCGGGATCAGGTGCTCAATAAATATGATTCTCGAAAATATTTGATCGGTACGATTAGTCCAAAAATGGTACGACAGATATGGTACAAAGCGTCTCACACTTTTTTTTACAATAATACTAAAATTTTTCATTCTTAACTTTATTCCTATATTAGGAATAATTTTTCACTTTTTAGTTCAATTTATCATTAAAACGTGTTTTTTAGCTTTTTTTAAACTAAATTTAATTCAGGACACCTTTGCTACAAAAATGACTACATTTAAGTAGCCATTTCTGAGAAAATAACTTAAAACGTGAACATGTAAATACCAAAATACATCCTTAGCAATAGCTGAGGGATGCGAACCTACGCCTGTACGCAGCGTGCGGCGCGGCAGTGACTCGCAATCCAGCTACGCGTCTGTTTGTTCTCCGGTGGTTGAACTAGCATCTGTACTAGTTCAACCGAACGCACGGCTTTATAGGTTTAGGTATTTTGTTATAAGTGCTACGTTTACGATATTGACGGTTTTGAAACTAAGATTGTGTGTGGTTAAAATTGAAATGTTTAGTTTTCAGTGCTATCGGGAGTTTACAGATGTTACATTGCTGCGGCTCTAAAACTTTACCCTAGTAGACAACAACCTGGGAGACCACCAGTAATATTGTGTGCTGTACATCGTTTATGCGATAATTTGTCTTGTTTGTATAGGCGTCAGGGGTCTCTCACTTGGACTTGTGTTGTCATATATGAGAAGCAGAGTTCAGAGAGTTTATATTAATGATGAGAGGTCTTCGGGATCTGCAGTCAGTATGGGTGTGCCCCAGGGTTCAGTTTTTGGACCATTTCCATTTATAGTTTACATTAATGATCTACCACACTTTGTAAAGAACGAGCGTAGGATTGTACTGCTTGTTGATGATACTTCCTTGCTGTTTAAGGCTAATAGACAGCAACTAGATTTTGAAGAAGTAAATAGTACTATCTCAAAAGTAATCGAGTAGTTTACAATTAACAATCATTTGCTCAATGAGAAGAAAACAAAAATAATTAAAGTTTCGTTGTGTAATATTAAATAGGTCAACACGAACGCATTAGTCAGAGACGAAATACTGGATATTGTGAACATGACCCTATTTCTTATTCTAACATTAGATTCTAAGTTACGGTAAAATTTCTATATAACGAAATTGACGAAAAAGCTTAGTTCTGCTGCATATTCAGTCATAAAAAATTCGGTGGGTTACAAATAAAAGCACCGCAAGATTAGTTTATTTTAGTTCCTTTCATAATCTCATGGGCTATGGAATTTTATTATGGGGTCATTCAGCCGATATAAACACAATATTTGTGCTGCAGAAGCGGACTATTCGTGCTATTTATAACTTGCGATCAACAACATCTTTCAGAGAAAAATTTAAAGAAATTAATATTGTAACAGTATCGTCACAATATCACAATACCAAAACCTGATATATGTCAAAAGAAATATAAAATCGTTCCAAAAAATGAGCGACATTCATTATGTGTCTTTGAATATAATGACGACCTTGACATAAGAATGACCTTGCTACTTATAAAACCAGACTCAGCAAAGATAGCAAATCATTTATAGGGCAATGAGTGCGCTTTTACAATAAGACCTGTTGAAATTAAAAACTTTCCATTTCATAAATTTAAAACTTCCATTAAAAAAAAGTAATGTGGTAAAGACTATCATGCTGTATCTGAATATATTGACGAAAAAACCCCGTGGGGCTGTTTCATATAATTTTCATATGTTGTGCTAGTTTTGTTGACTATATGTCATGCATCTTAGAGCGAAACCGAAAAATAAATCAGCATTCAGAATGGAATCCATAACAAAAAATATGTTATATTTTATAACACAAATACATATATATATATAATACGATAATATAAGACCATATATATGTTGTGTGTGTGTGTGTGTGTTTTATACGTCTTAACTCCGAAATACCTGATTAAAATACACGTTAAAATAAAATATTAAGAAAGATATTTTCAAATAAAAATCTTTGATGTAGGCCTCAAGTTATGTCATAATCTAATTTATAATAAAAACAAAATATTCAAAACCGCTTAGAACAACCTTTTACAAATGTTATATTAATTGCCCGTGTTATATTTTACTATAGAGAATCTAAGTATTAAAACATAAATAACCTGACTATCAATTGTAAAATGAAATCCAAATTAATAAGCCCGCCTTATATTAAAATAAATAAACCATCTACTTTCTGTAAGTTAAATTCGACAATATAATACTTATTACATAAAAACAAAATGTTATCTCCTTGGACCGTTATTCCGGCCGCCCGCTACCGTTATTTTAAAACAAGACGACTGCGCTTTCCTCGCAGTAAACAAGTTTGTCTGCTTTGTACTAAACTTAAGTTAAACGATATTTAATATCATCGAAATAAAAATAAAATTAGCAATAATTGCGCTATAATATACTACATCTTTTTTCCCTTTTTTATTATATACACATATATGTGTGTGTGTGTGTGTGTGTGTGTGTGTTGTGCGTGCGTGCGTGTATGTGTGCGTTTTATTTATTTCGAATTGCTAATTGTCTTTTTATTAACAGTGTTGCCTCTACAATGAAATTACTAAATTATCATAATGAAATTTAATCACATATGTGATTTAAAAAACCATTAGGGATCGCGATTTTGTAATTATTCGAAAATTACGCTCTCAAACCGAAAACTGATCTATAGAGATTCTCAAGCGATTTGCAATCGATTTTCCGTCATTCGTATTTCGTATAAAGTGAATAATTGGAACGAAGTTCCTTACGGCAGGCTTGGAAGAGATAGGGATTTTGCTGTGCGACCGAACTGAAAAAAATGTGATAGTAAAACCGTAAGAAAAAGTCCGTGGAATAAAACCGTAAGAATAAGAAAAAGTCCGTGGAATAAAACCGTTAAATGAGACAGTCGTATATTTTTAGATATGTCGTTATTTTACTGCGCGTTTATTGGCGCAAGGTGACGCGAGCTCGGCGAACGGCGAGCGCTGGTTGGTGGATCACACCGGGCACGGCTGGCATGAGGCCGCGCGACTTGTTTACGACTTCGCACGATTACCAAGAATCGGTCGGGGTTATTTTCCATTAACAAATATATGTCGGTAAAATATAAGAAATAAATCATAATAATCGTAAATTTTTTTGAAAATAGAATTAACAATAAGAACAGAAAATGAAGATGATTGAAGAACAGATAGTAAGGAGTAAATGTCATAATTCCACTACAACGATCACCAAACGATTTAAGTAGCATCTTATAATAAAACATATTCCTGTCATAACACTTAAAGTACATTATATTTTTTTTTTGCAAATTGTGTCGATCCTACATTAGCCGAAGGAACTTCGTTCCTACCTGATGTCCCACGACACCACTCGTTTTTAATTTTTTATGTAAATCGTTAGATTAAATAAAATCTTTGCACATTTATCGAGGACCTATGATATTGTAATAATATGGTATAATTAGACTGATCTGATGATGAAACCAGAAGGTAGGCACGGGCACACTCCATAACAGAATAACATATCCCAGTCGTGTTTGAGCTTTTCAGAGTTGTCTTGAGATGTACTCTCACCGTGAGTGATTTTCAGGATCTGATGATGGAGCCGGAAGGTAGGCAATAGTACTCCATAATAAAACAACGTAGCCTGGCCTTATTTGGGATTAATTGAATTTATTTAAGTGCACTTTTGTCATAGTGTCTTTCAGGGTCTGATGATGGAGCCAGAAGGTAAACACAGAAACTCCATAATGAAACAACGCAGCCTAGCCGTATTTGGACTTGTTCATATTGTCGTGGAATACAATTTGATCATGATTGGCCTTTAGGGTCTGATAACTGAGCTGGAAGTTTGGAAGCTCCATCATCAGACCCTGAAAGTCATTCGTGGCCAAAATATATTTCAGGGCAATCCCAACAAGCCCAAATACGGTTAGGATACATTGTTCCGTCATGATATGTTAATTCCGATGCCAACCGTCGGGCTCCATCATCAGACCCAGGAAGCCAATCGTGGCCAAAATGCACTTAAAACATTCTATTAAGAACACGTACGACTAGATTACGTTGGTCTATTATTGAGTGTTAGTACGTACCTTCCGGCTCCATCATCCAACTCTAAAAATCTCTCATGATGAGAGAACATCTCAAGACAACTCTAACAAGCTCAAATACGACTAGGATATGTTATTCCGTTATAGAGTTTCTGTGCCTACCTTCTGGTTTCATCATAAAATCAGTTCAATCATACCATATTATTGCACAGTCATCAGTCCTCGATAAATCTGCAAAGTTTTAATTTAATCTAACACTTTAAAGTCGCTCAAAATTAAGTATAAGAATAACATTTTTTTACCCTAGAATTTCCACTCGCAAACCGATTCCGGAATCGCAATCGATTTCTCCTTTTACGTAATAAGGCCCCCGACACGCTACACGACGTGGCGGCGCCGTTTGGCTGAACATTTCGTAGGGTTGTGTCTATATTATTTAATGTTATTTTCAGTACATTTTCAATTACATTTTTTTTATAGTTACTTAATTATAGTTACTTTAGCACAGTTGTTTTAAAAAAGGAAGAGACTACGAATATTTGCGAAAAGATGCATTGTGAATTTCATCCAGTATATAAAGAACGAAATCTGCAAGAAGTCGAGCTGATTATGCCCATGAATACTTATCGTATACATATTCACAATTTGTATAGCGTATTTGCTAAATAATAATTTTGAATTTGTTTAAAGATTGATTTGGCGTATTTTCACGGTCTATTTTGAACGTTCGCACACAGTGCCCTAAATGAATGCATGACATTATGTAGACAGTTATGTTCAACAGCTCAGTCCATTCGCAGCGGAACCGAGAGGTTTGGCACTGCATCTAAGCGTCAGTGATGCAACATACGAAATCGCGCGAAATTTCTTGCGGTTCCGTTTTCAGAACTCTCCTTTAGTGGACTCCTGTATCTCGAATATCTTAAATCTCCCGAGTGTTGCGGGTGCTAAGTACAGGTTGTTGATGCATTTTCTCAACCCTCTTCCGACGGCTACCAAGTCATTAAAGAAGTTGGGTCTTCCGGTAGGAGAGTGATTCTACGTGCTCTTCTATATAGCGGCGACTAAATTTGTCAACAAGTTAAATACGCGGTTCGAACAAAAGTATTGCAACGATCCTCAATTTCTCCCAACCTACAACCATCTCGTGGAGTTTCTCGAGAAGAAATGTCGACTCCTCGATAACGTTCCACTGGATATACGGGGAATGAATGGCAATGCCGATCGTCTGGTGATACCCGACCAACAGGCGGACGTAAATGCTCGGAGAAGTTATAAAATGCTTAGAATACCTCAACAACTGACCTCAGCTTTGAAGACATAACACGTCAAGATAAATTATTTTATAGCTCATATTTTTTCGACTTAGCATAACCATCATATGTATTTTATAATCCTTACTAATATTATAAATGAGAAAGTAACTGTCTGTCTGTCTGTCATTCACCACCAAGGGGTTAATGGGGGGCGGGGGGGAGGTCAAAGTTTGTATGGAAGAACCGTTTTATGGAGTTTTATAAAAACTGGTATGGTGGTAGTTGGTACTCTGGAATAACACGTTTAATACTTTTTTCTGAAATTCTGCCTTTATGGGGGGGGGGGGATGGGGTGAAAGTTTGTATGGAAGAACTTAGACCGCATTAAGGATTTTTATGAAAATTGGTATGGAGGAAGCTGGCACTCTGGAATGATATAAAAGCTAATTTTCTCATAGATTCCAGCCCATGGGGGTCATTGGTACTCTAGAATGACACAAGGGCATGGGGGTAAAGGGTTAATTTGTATGGAAGAATTCAGATCTGCAAATAAGTACTTACCTACTTAACGAAAAGATCATTAAGTCGGTGCCTACATTTCATTACTTACATCAAAAATTACCTCTAACGCGATTTAATGTTCAAACTAAATTTGATTTAATAGTATAATAACATAAAAATAACCTCCTCCATGTTTCGTCAGTTCAACAGGGTTAAATAAATAAATAATGGGTTAATAGTGAAATAATTAAGCTTGTGAAGTTCCTCATTCACAGACAGTTCTCGATAAGTCTGATTTTCGTAACCATAATCTTTCCGAAAATATTTATTGTGTGTATAATAGAATATTCTACACACTGTTTAAATAATACCTACATAATACACTACGCTATGACAAACCGAGTAATAGGTACCGCAAGATTGTTGTAAGGGATTGCAGGGGAATGCTGTATGAAACTATCGTCATTATTATATATAATAGCGCACTCAGTTTTAAAACTACCATTAAACCTGACTCATGAGGAAATGCCAGTATGTAACATTAGCAAAAGCAGTGAACGCGGAAGAATGTTACAGCAGTGTAAGCTGTTGGTTTGGGATGAATGTACCATGTCCCACAAAAGAGCAATCGAAGCTCTAGATCGCACAATCAAGGATATCAAAGGCAACCGGCATATGATGGGAGGGGTGGTGGTATTTTTAGCTGGTAACTTTAGACAGACCCTTCCGATTATTACTAGGGGTACGCCGGCAGATGAAATAAATGCCTGTTTGAAAGCATCTGTATTATGGGTACACGTTAAAAAGTTTTGTCCCAGTACAAATATGCGAATACAACTTCATAGTGATTCTCAAGCAGGGCTATATGCAGCAGTCCTTTTAAAAATCGGAGAAGATTGTATGCTATCTAACAGTAACCATATGATTATACTGAGTCATGATTTCTGTCAAATTGTCGATAGCACAGATCATCTAAAAAATAGTGTTTATCCTGATCTGTCAATAAATATAGGCAATCGAGAATGGTTTTGCGAAAGGGCAATTTTGGCACCGACTAATGAGATTGTTAAGCAAATAAATGAACAAATCATGTCAGACGGATACTGAACAAGTCACATCATGCCCTATAGAGTTCCTCAACTCTTTAGAGTTATCAGGAGTGCCCTCCCATAAGTTGAGACTGAAAGTTGGTGTTCCAGTCCTATTAATGAGAAATCTTGACGAGCCAAGGTTATGTTATGATACACGGTTACAAATCACACATCTGGGGCACATTATAAAAGCTACAATTATGACTGGAATGAAAAGAGAAAATGTTTTGATTCCCCATATTCCAATAATTCCGACTGATTTGGCATTTCAATTTAAAAGAATACAGTTTCCCCTCAAAGCAGCATATGCTATAACAATTAATAAAGCTCAAAGACAGACACTTAAAGTTGCAGGAGTTCATTTAGAAAAACAAATGCTTTTCCCATGAGCAACTGTATGTCGCATGTTCAAGCGTACCAAATCCGCAAAATCTTTTTGGTTTGGCAAAAGATGGGAAAACAAAAAATATAGTTTATAAAAATGTACTTAAATAATAAGATTATATAATACTTATTATAGATAGATACCTACAATATAAATATGTACAATATAAACTAATACATTGATAATAAACTCTTTGCAATGTAACAATTCAAATAGTGTCATATATCAATAAAACAATTATAATTAGCCTAAGTAATTAAAATACTACCCGAAGCCACTATATTCAACGCGAACGAAGTCGCGGGTACAGCTAGTTCATAATAGTAGAGTAAGTAATAATGAAAACAGTGAGACCATTGTTTCTAAAAAAAAAACTATAAATACAGTATCAATAAAAGCAAAGAAATTTTTCTATTTTCTTACGATGTGCTTAGTTGTTTGTATTTTACATTTAAATTAATAAAAAAATTTATAAGTTTTCTTGTAAATGATTTCTTAAATAATTTACTTTTGAAAAGAATTACAAAGATAACGAAAAAGAATTTAGTCTCTGGCTCTTTCAAAGAGCACTGCTGCCCAACAGTCGACGACGCAACTGCTATAGACAAGCTCCAAAGATCATTTTTACATAACTTTTCGAATTTTAAATTGTTATATGCTCGTGAAAACTTCAATAAAATGAGTTTTCCTAAGGAACACTCGGCTTTAACCTACCTAGATCAATTTATCAACCTTGAAACACTCACAGCAAATTTATTATTTTATTAATAAATCTTTTTCTAAATAATTTCAATAATAATTCTCCACTAATTCTATACAATATCGATGACAACATTATTGTAATCGGCATTGTTTCCATGTGTAAAAAACGATTCGATTTTATTTGGGTGGTTCAATAATCGGTCCTGGCTTTCAGTTTGTGCATCATATTTTTGGAACCTAGAAGGGTTTGCATAATCCACCTTTAGTATTTTGCGATCTCTCTAAAGCGTTCAATTGCATTGATCATTAAACTTTGATGGGATTACTGTGTCATTGTGGAATAACAGAAGTTCTGAAATCATATTGGAGTAAACGAGTTCAGAGAGTTTATTTCAATAGCATTAGCTCGTATGTATCTGTGGTAAGTGTACCACAGGGATTAATTCTTCATCTGTTTCTGTTTTGAGCATACATAGACGACATATCTGCACTTGTTAAGGACATCCAGAAGATAGTACTATTTACAAACAATATATATTTTTTTTATATTTAAAGTCGATATACAGTACGTTTATGACTATGTGAAAATTGCTATGTTGAAAGTATAAACGTGATTTACGGCAATAAACATCCTTCTTAATGAATTTAAAACAAAATGTTTCAAATTCTCCACATTTAAAATGTAGATTCGGTAATATTTCACTACCAAACGAACAATTGAAATTTTATGCTATTGTATTTTTAGGCATTATTATAAATATCAGGCTTCAGCGGTGTAGCAGAGTGCTAAGCTGTACACTACAAATCGGTTTTTTATTACAGAAATTCAGCGAAAAGGCTTAGCTCTAATGCCTATGCAATAAAAAAGATACGAAAATTATAAGAATCAAAACCGCTAGATTGGTTTAATTTGATTGTTTTCATAGTGTGATGTGATATCGCATCCTGTTGCAAAAATATTTTAAATGATATTTCTTATTCTTAAGTATTCAACAAAGTCTCAACTTTTCACGAATGTATGGAGCTCTGACCTTTACATTGTGCATGACTAATTTTAAAACGCCATCAATAAGTTATGGTGTTTAGAATATTGTTTTGATGTATTTTAGCTTAGTTTTTCTATACAAAGCTATTGAAGGCTTAATTATAAGTGTGGCATAATTATCGACCTAATGTTCGGGTTGTGTGTGTAATTTCTATACGCCGTATGAAGAAGTAAAATAGTGAACTGTATGTTCAATCCTTAATTGCCTTTTCTATTTGCCGGGCGTGCTCGTCCGTCAGCATAGACTTTATGTTGATTGGAACATATTGAAGTTTCAAGGAACATTATAAAATCATAACCATAAAACTCAGCAAAACGACACAAAGAAAAAGTTATATTAAAAGCTATGTTTACAAGTACTTGCATATTTTTAACTTATAAACTAATCTGAAATGATAAGAATTTACCATTATTATTTTGTTATTAAATTATCTCTTATGACATATTTAATTGGTAATTATTACACGTATTGTCAATTTTCGGAACGAACATATTTTATTAATAACTTTTTTCGATAATTCGAAAATTGCAATTTATTATTTTTCCAATGATCTATACGTTTTATTAAATTTTGTAAGATACGTGCAAAATGGAGGCCGGATATGAAACATCTTCTATATTAATAAATATTTAACACAAGTAGCTATTAAATAAAAAATCTGTTTTTTTATTTAAATACTTTATTATCACTACAGAGAACACTCGCCTTTGGTAACTTATTTATCACACCCACTTCGTAACTCGATTCGCTATTCCCATATCAAAGAAATTCGAAGAGATACAAGTCAGATCTTTTTTGGGCGCACCGGTGAGTACGAATAATTACTTACTTCATACGAAACTGGGGGCTAATTTATTATAATTTGTTTTTGAAACATATATTGACAGAGACACTATTTTGAAATTAACTGCATTATAAAAAATGTCGACTGTTTGACTATTTTATAGCGTTTACATCACTTAACATTCTGTCACAGCCAGTTCACCTGCTTTTGCAATTACATACTTATGAATTGGTTTTTGCTGTAAACGATTAAGAATATTAATTGTGATGAAAATACAATATTTTATTATAAGGCAACTTACTGTCGCATCATTATTTACTAGTTTTTAATCTTTTCCACCCAATAATCAATTTCCACCCAAATAAAAAAAAATATTCGCGAAGAAGAAAATAAATATAAAGTCTTAGGTGAAAATATTTTATTAAGGTTATGACTACCATAATTTGCTATCAAAACACTTCTTGTGTTCAATTAAGAGAAAATAAGAAGCGAGGTACAGAACGAAATTAATATTAGTTTATAGTTTTTTCCTTATTAAGAGATGCTTTACAGTCAAATGTTATACCTGCTGTCTTAATGCGCTTTTTACGCCAATGAAGAGAAGTAACGCCACGCGTTAAACAAGATAATTATTAAACTTTCAACCAAACTCGATTTAGAGGAAATTTCAAAAAAAATATCAACAAAAAATCACAGTATTAAATAATACAGTACCATCTAAAATCACAGACAGAAGGGAGTAGCTTACAAGTAACGGTTAAATCGATGTATTGCAGACGGACAAAGAAAGTGTTTTAATTTTTATTAACTTAATTGATTTTCTAAACTAGTTTCTTTATTAAAGGCAGTATTTCGTGGATTGAAAATTATTTAAAGATATAAATTTGTTACATCTTTCTCTGAGAATCCTATTTGGGTAAAGAAGGATGGATTGAGAAAATAGTAGGTATGGGTACGAAAGGAAATGGGCACCGATCTAGTCGACCATGACCTCGATGTGGACCATGCCGATGCCCTCGTGGCGGTCGTACTTGATGTTGCGCGCCCACGCGCGGCACTCCATGTTGATGAGCATGCCCGCTGCGAAGAGAAAGCGATCAATAATCTGTGAGAGTCGCAATATTACCCAAAAAACTGACACATTTAATTCTTACTTTTGGGTAAAAGTTCAGTGTATTTTTAACCCAAAATAAAGAATAAGACGTGGTAAATACAACAACAACAAGATAAAATTGCAATAACTTTACAAAAAAAAAATGAAAACCGCCTTCAAAAACATAAGTATCAAAAAAAATAAGTTATTTTCGGAATCAGTGCCAGCCAAAGATATACCAGACGTGATTTGGGTTCAATTTTTATAATTTGAAATGCTTTTAATCAAAATCTGAACGTTTCACATTGATATTTATAGATGCATGTCGGTCTTAGTGATTATGTGTTCATCATTTTTACTAGGGTAATCTTTTGTTTGCCTCGCTTTGGCTAGTTTTTACGTTACGTTCTTACTTTCCTGGTATCAAGCAACTAAGGCGTCTTTATTGTAACACTTTCTTGCAAAAGGCAAGCTTAAAATATGTATCATAATTTGTGTTACCGGTGTGCCAATAAGAAAAAGCCCGTATACATAAGACTTGTACGTAATTATTATATTGAAATAACGTACTCTTAGGCCTTTGTAGATGTACGGCAATCAACGGACTGAGATAACCTTCTTCGTTTCTGAATGGAAAATAATATCCGGGGAAGCCCCTATAAGGGTAGTACTGTATCGGGCCGATGTTCTCGCGGTCCGCTGGATTCTCGCCCTGACACGACACCCATACCATGTTCAACTGTAAACAATAATGGTCACGTCATTTGCACGTGTGTTTCTCCACAAAACTGTCAACATGAACCAAAAGTGCTATTTTTTTATATAAATAGTGAATATAAAACTTCGAAAAACTTCTGTAAATAAAAAACACAGTCATCTATATATACTACTATATAAATTTGTAGCATCTTTCTATACATTCAATGTTTTTTTGGAAAATTTATTGATAGATATTCATTTTATAACTAGCTGATCCCAATTCTACCATTTTTAAAATAATGTCCATTGTAAAGATTTTTATTTTGGACGCTTGTCTGCAACATGCATTAACATGCAGCATGCAAACTCACCACTGATTTTTGAATATGTTCTTCCATTACGAATCCCTATCCAAAAAAATGAATATTTATTTGAGAGGATTTACTGATATCAAACACCTAAATAAGTGTTATTTGTTTATATATTTTAGTCCTATAGTAGTCATTATATTATTACCAGGTACGTTTCATGCCAACTAGGCACATACTCAGAAAGATGCAGTCAGTTACACCCACCAGGGCGTAAAGAATTAACATTCTTTAGCGACCGACAGATGCGCTTCCAACCTCCTCATGTGACTTGCACTGGGCGATACATCAAAGGGTGACAAAACCCCTGTACCAGTACTCACAGACCATTACTAATAGACATGCCTGTCAATTGTCACAGACTAACCATCACCAACCATTACCCAAATAGTTACAGGCAATGGCGATGTCGATTTATAAATAATAAATTGGTCATTGACCCTATTATTATTATCTTTATGTTTTCAAATTTCAAAAGATTCCAAAACATTTAAGCTTAATGCCTTCTCTCACACGTAAAACATCTAACTTGTAATCGCTATAAGTTAATGACCGGTTTCGAATAAATGATCTGTCTGATTTGCTATTTTCAAAGGCCGAAATATATTTTTTGTATCTTGTTTCAAAACAACGACCAGTTTGTCGTATATACATCGATTTACATTCATCACAAGTTAATTTGTAAATTACGGATTTTTTATTACTATGCAATTTATCTTTATTGTTACATAAAATTTTTAAATTCTTATTTGTTTTAAAGGCCATATAAACTATTTATTTTTTTTCAATAATTTTGGGGTTGGGCTAATGTATAAAAACGAGTGTGTATCTTGTTAGTTTTTTTACGTGTTTAAAGCATTCATACAATTACAATGAAACAGATTATTTTCAGTTTCATTGTAATTGTACAAATGTTTACAATTGTATGAACAAACATATACATATGTTGTACTCGCGAATGACAATACGTCTAAAGAAGGAAACTATCATTCATGACTGAAGTTGTCTGCATATTTTTACTATTTAATCGAACATCTAAACCGATGCTAAGTATTACTCCGTTCCTAAAAACTCTTTGAACAAAACACACTAATATTTCCCATTAACTTCTTGTGCATATTTGTGTTATTTCAGATTCTAAAAACTCTTTCACTCTTAGAAATCAACATTATCCCCGAGTCATATAACATACATTTTATGTTTTTTTTATATATATATTTTATATTTGATACCAAAATTTTCATCAGCTTCGTCCAAATTTGAAATGTGACCGGCAACGTTATCGAAATTACAAACGAGACAAGGAACAGACAAAGATCGTAATCGACTGTGGGACTGAAATTAGGATTGAGATCCTGACCGCATAGAACAAGAGGAGATTAGAATTGAGAGCGAGACCGAATCTAAAGTGAAATAGGAATTGGAACCTACTTCAGTAGGGACAGGGTTCGAAATCGAAAGTGACACAAACTGGCTTCGGGGACAGGACCGGGGTCGGAATCAAGAACGAGATAGCGATCAGGATCGCCACTAGTTATCGTGATCTCCCGTCCATGTACAGGGTGAAGAGATTCATTCTGTGTGCACGAGTGAAGCCGCGGGCGGGACCTAGTATAAATATAGATTTTTTTATTTGTTTTATCTTTTTGGGTTAAATATATAAGATACTTTTGAAATCAACTCGATGTTTGTTTGTTCTACGATATGCGTTAACTTCAAACTTAATGCATTTTATAGAAATTATTTTAACTATTCACTCGCAAAGAATACAACTAAATACTTACTGAATTTACATATTTAATACTTAACAACAACTTAAAAGAAAACGATTCATGAATATTGTCTAGTGTAAAGTATTAATTCTCGGAAATTCATAATACGACGCTTGTCTGCAACATTTAGTAACATCAAGTGTTAAATTATTTTTATTTATTTTAATTACCAATAAATTACAATACAATTGTAGGCACATTTCTTGCCAATGCAGCACATTCCCAGGAAAAGGTTAAATAATTACATCCACAAGCGCGCCAGAAATACGCACACTAACCATTACGTAAACATGCAACACATATTATGTCAAAGACGACATTGTAACATTGTGTTAAAAAATAACATAAGCTAGCTTATTCCGTTTAAGTACCGCCACTTCGCCCCCAGTTGTGACACAATTAAGAGCGACATTTATTAGTAAGTAGTATCTGTAGTAGTAGAATCTGTAGACGATTTTAGAAAAACCATATGTAGTAAGGAGAAAAACAGACTACCGTTAAATGTAAACAACGTGCGTACGAAAAAACGCTCACGTTGTTAAGCAGACATAGTCCCGGCGGTAATAATACTGAAAGCTCCGTGCGGGCGGTGCGCGCGTGCTTTAACAGTCGCAGCAGGCCCCGCGCCGAAAACTCTAGGAGAGGACGGGGCAGTGGTCGCGCCCTAAGACTCCTCGAGCGCGTCGGGACAAACGGAAGCATCCGCCTACAACGAAAGTCGTTTGAGGATATCTGGATAGACCGAGCTGCGGCGTCACCCGAACGACGCGATTGCGAAATAAAGCAATCTAGTTCATCTGTGAGCAGTGCCGATTCGTATTCATAGAATCGAAATATTTGACCGGCGTGCCCTTGCCCTTCATCTCGAGTGACCGCTCGCCGTGGCGAGAGCGACCACGCCGCGCGCCGCCAGCGCATGTTACGTATTGCAATCTCTAGGAAGCCACAGCCGACAGCCGTGTAGCTGTCGTTCAAAGGTTCTGAGGGAGTCTCCACCGAACGACGGCCGAGCACGACGGCCCTCGCGTCAGCGTCCTGCCGGGAGGCACCGACCGTTACGTTCCGCTCTTGGATTCCCGTGTAACGTCGCATGTGTTAATATCAGTCAGTAAATAATCATTTTACATACATATAATTCTTAGTCCTAAGTGTCATGTGTGTAAATCGATATCCTTTAATAATTTTGAATAAACGTAGAACCCTAAGTTCATATCACCCGGCACTCGCCGACCCTCACCACTAACGACTTGTCTGCCTTCGCTTGTCCGACCCGGTATCGAACCCAGTACCCGCATTTCAGCATAATTCAGATCTCATATCACGCTAAACGCATAAATTTATAATCATTACAACGAAAGCCCACGAGCAGTCATAGAGGGCCCAGTGATGAATATCATATATTAATAACGTATTAGTATACGTTAAGGTTAAGATATTTGCCTCCCTGTATATAAAAAACCTCATAATTACTCCACATAAATTTTATATCATTTCATAGATAATTGCTTGCCCTACCGGCATCAACAACTAAAAGAAATATTATTGTTTTGTTTTTGTAAATTAATTAATTATTAAAGTTATATACACATGCTGCCATCGGACGACTTTAATTTTGAAACAACGTCAACATGATTGACGGTCGATAAATTTTGTTTAAATATTTCTTCGATCTGTCATCTGAGCTTCATAATGTAATACAACAAAAAAAGAACCTTATAAACAGGGTACGTCTAGTACTTGTTAATATATGGCCACAGAATGACTAATATCAAAACGTAAGGCTCAGACATTATTGTCACAGGCCCGAATCCGACGATACCGACTCGTAAATGCTAATTTTTAACTTAATACTTTTTTAAATTTTAAGAATACCAAAATATTTAACTCTCTTCTCGCATAGATATAAAACATCAAATTATGATTTGAATATTCTTGGCATACAGGTGGACGTGTCTGTCCAATCTTCATTGAGTATGTTCTACATTGTCATACAACATATTCGCACTTAGAAATTATATTGTAATTAATGGGCGGTTAAGACACATAGAAAATATCATTTCCTTAGTTATTCGATACAAGTCAATCTTCTCTAATCGACATTCAAGCCAGCAGTGGATTGCATGCAGCATCTTACAACATGTTACAGGCAAACATGAAATCAATGACCTTATTTCATCAGTGCTTCATAAAATTTAATATTGATTACTTGAAAACACGTGTGGCACTCGAGGACGCCGCGGTAAAGCTATTGCATAGTCTTTTTTATCAACTTATGCAATAGATGATAAATACCTATACACTTATATACTTTCTCACAAACAGCTGATTACGTATTCGTCCGATTTCGGAGCAGCTCGTCTCGATTCGTGCGAGCTTCGTAGAGTCGTACCATGAAGTAAATACAAAGAGGAGGTGCCCTAACGCCGAAACTCTAAGCAGGCATGAGTCAACAGATTGCGGGGCGAAGAGGGGGGATTACGCATGCGCAGTAACGCCGATACAACCAATGCCACCTAGAGACGAGTTGCTAAACTAAAGAGACAAGCATGATATTTCAAAAAAGTCATTAAAAGTTCTGCTATTCATCGATAAATGGCAAAAGTAAAAAGTATCACCTATATAACAGATAACATGCTTTTAAGAGATAACACAATCATATGCACTTACATAATTTTTATCAAACGCCGTAATGTTCTTGATGTGGTCCTGCAGATCGGCCGGCATGGTGGCCGGCAGGTGGTCCGAGCTATTGTAGTAGTCGGGTCTCCAGGCGAATATCTTGTTCAGCTTCAGAAACAGGCACGGCGTGGACTTGTGGTAGGCGAAGTGGTTCTCCTCGACGCACGGCCCCCACGAACGCGTGTCCACGTCGCACACCTTGCCGGCCGGCGGTGGCAGCTTGAAGTCGCAGTTGTGTATGTTTTGGCCCGCACCCGCGGTTTTGCCTTTACGTTTGTACGCTGAAATATAGTCATTCAAAATTTCATTGCGTATAAATTATTTTAGACCATTCCTTGTATGTTCATAGATGTAGAAACTTTCGATATTTATAAAGCTAAGAATCGCTTGAAATAAACTCGAATAAGGTTCTATCCGAGAATGAGCGGCGAGACCCGGCGCGCCATCGATATGTGCTCGATAAGCCGTCGACTTATTTCTGACCAGCTCTACAAGGAAAAATTCAATGGTACATGGTGGTCTTGGTATTAAATCAAAAGCTGCTCTAAAATGATGACGGTTAATAAGAATATTTACTTAGCCAACTTGTCAAACATTAAAATCTGTAAAATAATTATTTTACTTACAGTTTTAAAAATTATGTCGTGCGTCAGGTATCATTTCTAAGAAAAATAAAATGTATTAAAGAAAATATTGGTAAATCAAAGAAAATTTACATTAATTTTTAAGTTTTTCGATTTTATAAGCCTACTTTTTGGGTAAGCTCTCTGTAAAATTTAGCAATTGAATATACATTTTGCCAATTATCAAGCCAGTATACGCGTGAGTGTCCATTTACACCGTCCATCTAAACAAATATGGTGACTTTACTTCGTAACAATAAATATAAAAAAAATATCAAATAATCATTTGCTTTGTTGGTATAAGTTTGACAGTAACTGTCATTAGTTATTGAGATTGTGAGAAAGAGAGAGAGAGAGAAAGACAAAGAAATGGTTGAGTGGTAGACACTAAATGATAACATCAATTAGTACGTCAATTCAATAAAAACAATTCAGACTAAAGTTTAGTCATCGATAATTTATATAATAGTTCCATCTTTTAGTTCGATTCAGACAATGGGCTTATAATTGTTAATCCAAATTTAATTATTCTTGGTAAGTTAATAACGTGGTAAGTCTACGACGATACTATTCATGTCATAAAGAAGCCCGTAATGCTATTCCGGAAGTACTATACTCGGCTGTAACAAGATTTTAGTCGAACCGGCTCATAAAAACATAACTGCTTAAGAGCATGTAAATCAAAGATAATACGTTGTTTAGCTTACGACTCGAGAATACATAGAATGTATCGTTTACGACAAGTTGTCACAAAAATTCAGCAATCTATTAATTCTCATAAGATAAGCAATAATTTACATAATCGATAGATCGTTCAATGAATATTGTAATAGGTAATTACGTACGTTATTCGCTCAGTTATAATAAAAAAGACGTGACAGTCTTAATCGAGATGAAATAGTCGATACATGAGAAGCTTTACACAGTGTATTTGAGAGGGGAAGAATGGAAAGAGATGAAATTGTACGTATCCCTTTGAGTATATCCGTATTTAACAGACCGGCTTCGCGGCTACATCGATTCCAGACAAACTGTTTTACGTCTATGAAATCGTGTTTGTTCCCGATGACCATATACGAGATCGAGACGTTTAAAAGGTCGATATAAAGGATTCAGTTCGTTACCTTGCAAAAATGACGCCAAATTCTCAACCCAGAACTTGTAGCTGTCAGGTTCGGAGCCTTTGTACCAGATGACGCTGCTGTCGACCGCCGGCGGCAGCGGCCTGAAGCCCAGCCCCGGGTTGGTCCCGATTATGCTCTCTTCGAGTTGCCATTTCGGCTGGCGGATGTCCAAGAGTTGTAAAAACGTCCACATACATATGGCGACTAATATTGCCAACGCCGCGTAAAATGTGAAATAGAATAACGCTATTTTCGCTGAAAATAAAAAGACCTGATATAATAAAAAAGGCGCTATCGCGTAACTGATGTGTTAGCGATCTGTACATGGCTTAAAGTTAAACTACACTATGGAAAGCAACAATTAAAATAATTTCTTTTGCCGAAAAATCATAATGCAACAACGTGGTCCCACTTTGAAATTAAACTTCGAAACATCTAGTCCTATCTAATTTAATCTTAAGATTAGTTGACCCTGAAATATGCCCTCTCATAATATTTTTATTTCAAATTGACGGGCTTTTTTGAGAGCCACCTACTTATTCGATCCCCTTAAAAGTATATTACACGTGTTTCTGATACTTTTTAATTAATTCTGATTACGAATAAGCCTTAACTATACATTGTCATTTTATATCATCTGCCTTATTCAATATGCGTATAGCGCCTCAAAGAAGATGGCATGCAGATAGACCAAAAGACGTCGTAACAACCAAGACCCGTCGTAGGGCTGTAGCTTCAAAATGTATCATCTTCTACCCTTCCCCCTCGACCCGCCGCAGCCCCGCGCCCGCAGTCGAGAGTGCGCGCGCGCCGGACGTCGTACAATGATCTCATTACTCCAATTGCAGGCGGCCGTCGCAGCATCCGCCGTCTACGCGCCTCACCTTGGATACTACTGCTTTTATGGAATTCAATAAGCCCACTTTGATTTAGTTACTTAATTAAATTTAATATTCATTTTGATATCACAGAGTCATAGAACAATCAATTGTATTTATATATATATACTTTTTTGCAATTTATGCCCACATTTAAAGTTTTTACAAACCCGGTGCCGTAGAGCAGAAATTTGAATAAAAGAAATATCGTGTTACTTTATTTAATTTCCTTATTATAGAGCCTAGGCTCGTCAAAAATATTTAAAAAAAATATGTCCCCTCCTCCCATAAAAAACTAATTATTGCTCTTAGTCTGAAGAAAAGTACATGAAGAGTAAATTATCTGATTTTGTATGACATCGACTCGTAAACCTCACATCACTTGACCTTGTTCTCGATTATTAGTAGTCGTGTAGTTCCTTTAACTTCATGCTTGCGGCATGCAAAATAAAACTTTTTTCTCTATAATTGACAGGACTTGGCAGTAGCCTTGCAGGTTGCAATTTGAGTAAATAAGGTAATGATAGGACACAGAAACCATCCTGATATGTTTCTTATAAACACAAAAAAATGAAATAACGACATGATGTGAATATGACATAGATGAACTGCATTACCGATCACGTCCTCGGTATAACTTGTGAAGAAAGTATGTACTTAGAGTAAATCAGCCTTGATAATGTAAGTTATCATTCTTTATAAATTAAGTACCGATTACAATTTCGCGTCGTAGTGCAATGATCTATCATTCAATTGTGGCGGCTTTTAAGAGACTTTCTTTATTTTATTATATAGTCTTAGCTTGTACTATTTTTACTATTCTCGATCAAATCTAATCGTTTGTACTAAAACTTTACAAATATATATATTTTTTATAGAACAACCCCCTAACAAAATCCTAATTTCTGATGTACTTTAAGAAGACATTTTAAGTACAGATAAATAAAATTCATCAATAAAATATTTGTAAAAAATCAGTCATAGTGTTTAAATGTCCGTGAGTCGAATTCTCCAAATCACGGATATTTAGATTTTTCTTCTGTTTATTCGTTTGAACGTTAGGTGATAATTACTATACCGATTCTGTGTCTGTTCATAAATTTATAATTAAGCTAAATAACTGATATATATCTTATCTAGCTATAATGACGGCAGTCGGAGATATGGCAATGAAACCACATTCCATCACAACCAAAACTTCTCATACTTTTATGACATTCAATCATTATTAAGGGTACCAATCCGAACATTAAACTCAATAAAACGATCCATAAAGCATATTTCTTACCGTCAAAAACTACACGAGGACGAAGTCCTAAAACTTGTAATATATAGAGAAATAAGTTTTCAGAACATTTATAAGTTAGAGGAAAACTACTGAACCATTCAAGTTTAACCGCGAGGACACCCCGTCCTCGGTGCGAATGCGAAATCTGACCATGCACGGGAAGAGGGCGTATTACATAGAGCTACAAGGATCTCTTAAAAGCTATCGCCTTGTCGAGAGTAGAGAGAAAGAAGATTTATCCAGTTTAAAACCAGTAATCAAATTGGTTAATTCAACATTTCCTCGATAACATCCCGGAACAACGGTGTTTGAGCTTGCATAAACTAGCTCTTCGCTTGCGTTTTCGCCCACATGGACGTAGAACATAAATTCTTTCGTCTATTCGTATATCATCTATACCAATAAGCCGTGTTGTAAGTCCCAATCGCACTCCCTTTCTCGCTTCCGATCCTGGTGCTGTTCCTACTTCTGATTCCCAGCTGCCGACCCGGTGCTGTTCCGATTCCACTTTGTTTCCGATCCCGGTGCTGTTCCTGCTCCTGTTCCTTTCCTTCCATGATTCCATTCCATTTCATTCCTTCCATTCCTTCCATTCCCATTCCATTTCCATTCCATTCCATTCCATTCCATTCCTTCATTCCATTCCTTCCATTCCATTCCATTCCATTCCTTCCTTTTGACTCCATTCCGGTTCCATTCCACACGCGGTGCTGTTCCTACTTCTGTTACTCTACCGCTTTTAACTCTGGTACCGTTTTCACAGTTGATTTCGATCCCAATCCCACCCTCGATTCTACTCCTTTTTTTCGCTTCTAATTGAAATTCTTTTACCGGCAACGATTCCGATTTGAACAAAACCGTATGTTGAAAATGTTGGAAGCCTATTACTCTAAAAAATAGTGTAGTTTTGTAAGCCTATTACACTAAGAAATAGTTTAGTTTTCTATTAGGGAAAAAAAATTCAAAATCGGATCAGTGGTTCATCGTAATAGTTCAAATACTCGGACGAAGTCGGGAATAAAGATAGGTTTTATTTCCAGAAATCTTTCCCTTTGCGTGTAAAATATTTCTACAAAGCTTCAATTCAATCGGATGAGCAATCTACGAACACATAACGAATGAACACGCAAACATTCATTCTATATTTTAAACATTGTGAAGAAAAATTTTAATGTACATTAAACGCCAACGTACTTATCTAAAATAATGAATTGCCTAAGATTAAACTTTAGATTGGTGAACATTATGTTGCTTCGATAAAATGACAAAACGATAGCTGTGGATTAAGAGTCAAGAGGTAGACCAGCGCAGTTTTTTCTTTAGGTTTTTTAAGGTCCCGAGCCAAAATGGCTAAAATAGAACCATTATAATTTCATGTCCGTCCGTCTGTCCGTATGTCACAGGGATTTGTGCTAAAAATTATAAGATATGTATTGATGAAATTTGAGATATAGTTGTCTCGTATAAACCGTTATACTTTATTTGTTAGTTAAATAACAAAAGTAAATATTTCTAAGGAGGCACTCCATACATGTAATAAACGCTGAAAAAAAATTATTCAGCAAACTTCAACATGTGACACATATTTCGAAAATATAACGCAACTGTATATCTTAAAAAACAGGTCAAGAGCATGTCGTTCCTTGCTCAGTATAGGGCGCTGAAGCTGTTAGTACAAAGGAATGCTCTACAGTTGAAAAAACTACGTTGTTACACTTTTTCCATGTTTCCCGCACAGAATAGACATAAGCCCTGTAGTCGCCTATAACTAGAAAAACAAGTATATCGACCTATACTTGTTTTTCTAGTTATAGAAAAAGTATATTACTCTGAAACTAGAGTAAACTAAAGTGCAAAAGAGCACATCTTCATGGCATTTACATCCTTTTGTTAAGAATCGCAGTTTTTCGGAAGAAATTCAAAAAGAGTATATCCGATGATCTTCAAAATAATTATCTTTGAAAGTATTTATTAAGCGATATCTTTGTAATCTTTTTCATACTTTGGGATGTGCGGTTAAAAAAATTTTAATTTCGGAGCAATTGTTTCCAAAAATATTCAATTAATCAAAAGAGTTGCTTAATAATGTTAGTGTTTTTAAAAGAATATCGAAATGTGTGCCACACGTTGATGTTTGCAAAAAAAAATTTCATTGAGCTTATGTTAAATGTATGGAGTGCCTTCGGCCCCTAGAAATATTTTTATTATTGAATCACTAACTCAGTAGCGGCTTGTACAACACACCTATATTCTACATATCATCAATATACATCCAGTTTTTGAGTAAAATGCCTGTGACATGTGGACGAATGGACGGACGAACATAAGGGTTTAATTTTTTCCATTTTGGCTCGTATTCCTTAAAAATATCAATATTATTTCTTTGCAAGTTAAAATTATATAATCAGTAACCTCTACATATCCGTCATATATCCGTATATAAGACCGTCAATCACAACTCATGTTTTTATTCGAAAAACAGCGAGTTAGCGGCGAATGAGCACTTAACGGACTGTTAATTAACGTTAACGTTAACGTAAAGTTATGCAGTACGTGGCGATACCGATCCTCGGGGTCACAATAAAAAGGGTAAAGGAATCGATTGAAGAGTACAGCGGATTGCGTGGTCGTATTGCACTTGTGGCTATAGATTTGGAAGTTATTATCAAACAAACCGACACGGGCTGACCTCGCTATGAAATATTTTTTATATTTTCTCTACATCGGCGTTATATAACATCTTGTGCTGTAAATCCAACCTCCCTTGTCTATTCTTTGTTTCTACTCATACCTGTATTCCGTCCTCCACTCAAGACTAACCTTCAAGCAATATGTTCTTTTTTCTGACATTTTTTTTATATCTCACCCTCTTAAGTCTCAAATTAAATATCATTAGTAATAGACATAGTCTTCTTACCTTGGGTACAACAAAATTGAAAAAATAGTATACAACTTTTGAATTCAATAGATTACCGAGATGAGCTCTCAATATTTACTATTTTAATACATTTCATTTTAGAATAATTCAAATGGACTCGACTGTCGCTATCAGACGTACATTACGTGGCAACCCTTTTACTATATTTTTACTAAAGACCCTATTTTCAATGTTATACTGAGACAAAAATTTTAAGATTTCTCTTGGCAAATAAAAAAAGGAATTTAGCCTTATATTACAATAGAAATAAAAAAGAACTATAACCTAAGAATGCTACTCACACCAGCTGGATCCAGTTCGGCCGCAGAACTGTCTCGTTTTTGGGTTCCATATGAACCTCTTGACCTTCTGGCCGGTGGTCAGTGGTGGTTCCTTCTCTTTATAGTACAAGTTGAACCGCTCCAAGCTCGTTAAATCCGAAGGTCGTTTTTTCACGGTCATCTTTGATGATTTTCTTAGTTATCTAACAAGAAATGGTATGAAAGAGTAATAATCATAAATAATAATAAATGATAAAAAGAAATGTGGAGTATTGAAAGAAGCAACCACTGTATGATTTTCACTGTAACCGAATCATTTTGATTATTTCTTCTTAAATAGAAAAATACAGTCGACAACAACAAAACTTTGAACTAAATGTGAATTAACAAATAAATGACACATAGACCCTCTTCATTTTAGTTTGGATTGATATAAATCCCACCTGAACAACAAAATAGGCCAGGATGACGCGTACGGCGAGCGACGACCGGCGAGCCCGTGACACGAGTGCGCGGGCGCAGCGCCGTCCTTAACCACGCATCCTGTAAACGAATTAAACCGATGACGCAGAAAACGACATGGACAGAACATGTAATATTTTATGTTTCTCTAGACTTTTACATAATTCTATTAGAGTTGATCCTGAACTCGTAGGCGTATACAAGCATCTAATCTGACGGCATTCGCCGACACACCAGCGGCGAATACATAAAGAACGGGGTTTAGTTCACGAACTTCGATTACAAAAACGCGATAGAGCTTTACTTGGGTGAAGGCGTCCATTCGTGGTATTGTGTCGTCTTTCATTTAATTACATGCGGCAAACCAAGAACGAAACTTCTAATTTCCTTCGCGATCGACCCACACCATTAAAAGTTATGGCGCACGAATCGTACGCAAGCTCACAACGTATCTCTGTAAATAAATATTCAATACATTCATGATACATGATATGAACCGAACGCTGTGAAAAATACAAGTATTTAGTTCTACTTTAGAATTATCGACCATCTATGGTAAAAATTATTATTATCAGTACGGATTTTTATTGCCATAAACTCTGTAAAAAGTATCAGTGTATATATATATATATATATTGATAATAAAAATACTCATAATAAATATCATTATATCTATGTATATAAAAGTCAATGTGTGTATGTTCCCTATGAATGACATTTTCAGGTAATCTTCAGATTGGCCTAGCGGGTGATCCTGTGAAGTTTGCTAGCAATCGCATTAACAGAATTTTTGTTCTATTTTTTAATAACAGTTCTGCTGTCAATCCGCTATTGCTTTCATAACACCCCTTATGTTGACATGTATGTTGTATATTTTCATTCCATTAATATTTGTATATAAAAATCCACTGACACGATTTGCCCACGACGAAACTGAACTAAACTGAACTAAAACAATTCAACCGATTTTCATGTAACTTAGCATTTATGTGTGATTTGGTCTAATTTGAGAGATAGGATAGTTTATATTCTAATAGGTGGCGTAGTTAACAAGTACTTTTTTAATTTTTTTCCTGAAATATTTTTTCTATTTTTTTCCTTTTTCTCATCCATAAATACGCACAAACACAAATTTTAGTTTCTCTAGACCCTCGCCTCTCAATTGATATAAGACGGATTGACAAAAATATCACTTACTAATTCGCGCCACATTAAATTTAAAATCTTATATACTTTAAGATTTGTAATGGTAGTGGTATCGAAATTGAAAACGGGGCGTAAAACAGAATTCAAAGCCAGGATCGGATCAAAATTAAAAACAAGACCGGGATCAAAATTGAGTGTGAGATCGGCATCATAATCGTGAGCCTAATCGGGATTGAAGTACAAAAGAAGAAGAAATTGTTTGCCTTCAGCTTCGTCCAAATCAGAACTATGATTGGTAGCGATATCAGAATTAAAAGCAGGACGGATAGGAAAACGAGAACGAGAACAAGGAAGGTTATAATTCAAAGTGGGATTGAAATTGA
Organism: Eumeta japonica; assembly: GCA_005406025.1. NCBI lineage: Eukaryota > Metazoa > Arthropoda > Insecta > Lepidoptera > Psychidae > Eumeta > Eumeta japonica. The sequence continues at coordinate 155,300 of BGZK01001370.1, forward strand.
GAATGGGACTGCGGTGGGGCTAAAAACGAGTGTGAGATCGGAATCATAATAAAAATGTGTCATCGAAATCGGAATCATAGTAAACATCATAATAAAAAAGCGAGATCGGGCTTGAGATTGACATCGACCGATTCAAAAGATAATAAAATTACTTCTTATCCAAGCTAATGCAGCTGCGGATATTCACTATATGGGCAAGCTACCCACAAGAAAAGGCAGAACAACGTCTGGCCGGCCAGCTAGTAATGAATAATGGCCCTTCTAATTCCACCATACACATAGCTTCCAACTTATTTCGAATTAATCCAGGTTTCACTATAGTCTGTGAACGCTCTTGTCTAAATAATCCATTTTTCATCACCAGTGATCAATCGTTTCAAAAACGTTTCGGTTTCATTGCGTTTCGATAGAGAATGTCAAATGAATACACGATTCGTTAGATTTCTTTGAGTGAGCTCATGTGGGACCAAAGTATCGAGCTTTTTTTCAAATGGACAAAATTGTTTTGTGATCAATCTCCAGGTCTTCATCTATGTCGTAAAAACTATTATGCCGATCTTACTCTACTTTTTACGACGTTATCTGTAAAAGGTCGACTAGAGCGTGGTTCATCTTTGGCATCAAAATTGACGAATTAAAAACCGTTGAACCAGTGTTGTGCTAGTCTTACCGATACTACATTGGGTCAATAAACGTCACAATTTTTTTCGCTACTTGTGTCGCATTTTTCCCTTTTTTGCAATAAAATTTCAAAATTTGTCAAATTTTGACTCACTCTTTTTGGTAGACAGAAAAAAAAAACAATATAACAATGACGAGACACCGTTTTTATTTTTCATTTAATTTTTTTTAATGTCGTCTATTTAATGGTATCAAAACTAGCCAGACACAAAAAGCACAACTAAAGAGATTTTACAGCAACTTTTACTTATAAAAAGAAAAATAAATTCTCTGGCCTAATATATACACAACATACTAGGTAAGGATGGAATCACGGACAGAATTTTAAGAGCTGGTGGACGACCGGTACTTAAAGACTTACAGAAACTACCTAATTCAGTCGCAGTCGAAGGTGCAATACCTGAAGCATGGAGCAAGGAGTGGTGTTACTGTTCTTCAAAAAAGAAGATATCAACTTTCTGAAGAATTACAGACTCACCATGCTTTTGAGCTACGTATATAAGCTAATTTCAAACGTTGTCAAATCGCTTAACTCGCAGGTCCAACAATTGCCCGCCACCCTAATAAGCCAGTTTCCGTAAAAGGCTTCTGCACCGTAGACTATACTCACATGCTCCGGCTACATAGACCATAGACTACACCCACAAATCATACAAAAATCCGAAGAGTGTGATCGGCCACTAGGTGTGGCTTGTGTGGTTTCGCGAGTGACACACGGGCCTACCACGACTGACGAGACTTGCCGTAAATAATTCATTTCATCTTATTTTCTTGTTGTCATTTATTTGTGACATATTAGATTTGTATTATCATGTTTTAATCGATTTTTACTTCATTCTAACAATCTCCTTTATCATTATCAATTTCGTCAAACTCTAAGTTGTTTTTGCGAGCTATTTAAAGAAACTATTTACAATATTTGTTGAAAAAATGATATATTAATCATCGAATCTTAAGTGTTGTCATTTTCTATTTAATTTATTGTAAATATAACATATGTATATTTCCTTAAATAACACTTTATTCAAGATTATACAATATTAATTTTAGCGTGCACCTTTGCTTTGCGTTTGGTTTGACTTACAATACGTACATGACGTCGCGGCAGTGCGTATCGTAAGTTGGATCCCCATATCAATATATGTTTTTTATATTATCTGTCTTTTTTGTTGTAGTTATATAACAAACATTTTTTTTTAATTGGTTATTTCTTCGTTTAATTTAAATATCATGAGTCGCAGACCGACTATTCGTGATTTGAACCAAAACTTGAAAACAACTTTACCAGAAATTAGGGATCCAAAAAATGATGTAACAGTCTTGTGAGCGAACGCGATGACCACGAAATAGTGATAAGATCAGTAATATTTTTAAATAACAAACTGAAAGGCGAATTCGCCGAATTATGTATCAAATATAATGAGCTCACAGATCAGCGCGCGATCAACTGGTCAATTAAACGGACGGCTGTGAGAGCGCCACGCGTGCGTACTGCTCCCGACAGCCGTTCATTTCCTTCTCCAAGTCCAATGATTTCCGGCAGAATTACACAGCAATAGCATGCAAACGGATAAATTGCAACCAGAAATGGACATGTACAAAGCGGACGAGACGGTGAAGTTGTGCGAGTGAATACTGAACGGTGCGGCACGGCCTGCCGGACGCCTGTCGGGATTTAAATTGTAATGAGGTAAAAAAATAGAAACATTTTTAGTATAAATAAATTTATTAGGCGATCACAAATAATGAAAAAACAACTAAATTGTAACTATAGAATATTTAATTTAAAAAGATAAAATAAAGGATTACTTTGTAAAATAAAAGTAACCGAGGCTGAAGTTGCTCGTAGGAATTCCGAGTGTCGGGATTTGCAGGATCATTTAAAACATTTGCAAAATAATTTACAAGAAATAACAGCACAATTCGAATCGTACAACTTCAATTCAGATTCTAATTTTTAACGTAATGGTTCGGTCTATGACGTCGAGTATCGAGTATCGAGTGATCGGGTGGACGGCACCGGTCCCACTTGCGGGGCAGAACTGAATAACGAATATGAAAATAAAAAACTGCTACACCGGCCCAGGGGACTGTTGCACTCCGTACCGGTCTGACTGATGAGGGCCGGGGAGAGCGGTGGTCTATTCGAACGATCTGGGTGTTGGGTTTGGGCCCATGTTGGGCAACTGTGTGGGCCACCGTGTATTGAATATATGTTGCCTGGAGCCTCATACAGTGACTTCTTAAATAAAATTTTATTGGATAAGCATAGCGAGAACAATATAACCACCAATATAACCACAATTGTTATGTTGGTGGGGAACAGTTTTAGTGTGCGACGAAAATATATGATTGCCTCTTTCTCGTGCCTTCTATAATCGTCTCATTATTTTCCATATTCAAATTACTTGTCGGAAAAGCGAAATAAAAATATTTATAACGTACATACATTAATGTACAATATGACTTGGCGTCATAGTGATGCTAATATTAAACTTTTTGATATTAATATATTTAAATTTAATTTTATTCTGACTAAAGATAGGATGTTCCTATCCAAATATATAAACGACATTCGGCTTAGTTATTAGCTTATAATTTTGATTCTGTTATATTATTAAATAGAACAGGGTCTAGTTATAAGAGTGACTGCGGCTCGATTTGATCTGGAGTGCAGAGCTCCATGGATTTAAACGGACTGCTGTGATAGAGAGAGACCTTAACTTAGTAATACAAAATAAACAGGGTTATCTCGGCAAAAGGGAATTTTCATATTCTTTTCGCCTAAATTCCAATACATTTATTGTTAAGAAGGCTGAGAGTAGCTCTAGTATATTATCGAATAAAGTACTTTTGCGTCAATTTCGCCCTAATATAGTAATTAGAAATAATAATAATTTAAATAATTGTATTCTTAACCTGGTGCATCAGAATATTCAGGGCGTGAAAAATAATGAGCTGGAGGTTGAGCTGTTCATGGATTGTGTCAATGTTAATGTAATATGTATTACGAGAGTATGTACTATGTATTATGTACTCTGTACATTAAAACATTGGCTCAGGGACGGTCAGCTTCTCTTTAGCTTTCCTAATCACTAGGTTGCTAGCTCCTTTAGCAGAGAGAATTCATCACGTGGCAGTTCCATAATTGTTGGAATTACCATAATTATCCGTAATAATCTAAAATTTAAGGAAGAACTAATATTATGGATCTCTCTGCTGAGCGGATTGTGGACATAGCCTGTGTGGAACTCGAGGGCTCATTGTGGTGACCGTATACACGCCTCCTCATCATTCTTATGAATTATTTGAATCGATTATGGGTCGAGTTTTGTGTAAAGTGATAAAAGTAAATATATTGTAATAAGTGGAGACTTCAATGTGATTTTATTATATTTCACTATTCATAGCGGAATAATTCTGAAGTTTTTGGGTGTTAAAATCTGTCAAACATTTTTTGGAGCCTACAAGAATAACGTCTGTCTCTAAGACATGTCTTAATAATATTTATACAAAGTGAAACCACTTCAGAAATATATTATCAATATTCGATCAACGTATATTCTTACGAAACACATAGTACATGAAAGCACTTGTTTATTGTTTTTTTTTTAAATGCAATTTTTACCGCTTGTAGTCGACTCTTCATAAATAAATGTAAGGGATATTCTAGATCCGGCCCGTCTTCGCACAACCGCATAAGCGTGCGGTGGTGTACCATCGACTAAAGCAAATAAAAAGTTTGACACTTTATTTTAATAAATGAGTACGCACAACAAAAGAAAGTAACTGTGATCGAGTCGCATCGTTTACGCCCTCGACATCTCGAGGGCGGTGCCCTTTAGGCGATAGTGTATTGTCGATGTGTGTACATTAATTTTTCGTTATCAAAACAATTTATTTGTGCAAACATATATAAAGCGTTTTATAATTTCTTTTCAATAAAGCTTAATCCCTAAAATAACAACTAGCGACATTAGTAATGAACACCCTCTCATTTGATGAACAGTATGATAATTATTATTCATTAGTGGTATTACCAGCATTAACAAGTTAAGGAAACTTCACAGTTCTAAAACGTGTCGGCGACTCTTGAACACTTGAACAAGCTTGAACCATACACAATTGCCAAGTTTCATGATCATCTAACAATCAAAAGTGAGTTAAATACAGCTTCTAAAACTCCGTCAAATAGATACATACACATACAAACAAAACTAACAAAAGCCTGACAAAAATTAACGTTTTTAACCATTACCATACCGATGTCAGTCCTCTCGTCCACCTAAACAAGTCCTAAGTCGAGAAAAAACTTTAAAAGGTTTTATTATTCCTAAAATCTCATTACTTTCTAAAAATGAAACAAATAAAACCCCATCTGTTGAATCAATTATCAATACAAAAATTAAACGTTTAAAAATGGAAATATCCATATGGGATTAATCTGACATTAAAAATAGTTGTAAAATAACCTTCATAAGGGACCACACAAATACAAAAATATCTACAAATTTTTATGATGGTAGGGTCAAACGATAGATAATTTAAAGTTCCACAGTTTTTTTTGTCAAAATTTTAATAAACATTTTCGTTTTTAAGGAGTTGAGATTTTTTAGTTGAGAAGTCCCAAAAGGTATATCATAGTTTGTGATTTTTTTTCATAAATTTAAAGAAGTCATTACAATTTTGAAAAGAAAAATATTTCTGTAATATCGTACGCCTTTGAATAACGTATCTTTCGATATCATTTTATTCGTTTGAGGCTGTTCGGGCCCAGTCGCACTTTTATTTAAAACGGGTACCTTACTGAAGCCATCAAAAAATTATTTTCAATTCTAAAAAATAGACCACAATCGTTTAAAGTAATATTTTTCTTTTTGAGTTAGAACTCAGTAGTCATCTGGTCCGTAGTCCGTATACATCAAACTCATCATCACCCTGCCCCACTGCTGTAATACACTTTTCTACAATATTTTCATTTACTGCTTAACAAAATTAACGAAATTTTTCTATTTCTATATGGTGGTGGTATCATTTAAATTACACAATAAATATAAAAATTTCTATATAGTGTCTACCGCGGTTACTATTTACAATCCTTTATAATAACTTTCTTTATAATTTTAATAGTTGTTTTTGCTTATTCTTCCTTCCTTTTCTTCCAACATCTCTATTGGATTTAAAAAGTATGAAATCTTCTTCCTAGTACATGTTTTAGAAAATTTTAATTTAAATATAAAACTTACGCAATTATAATTATTTATTTATTTATGCAGTATTTTTTTTCTGTGATATTAATTCAAGTTTTTCATCACTTTCTATATTAAAAATGCACTTTGTTTATTCATGTTTAAAACACTTTTTACACAAATTTTACGCGTATAGCTATTCACCAGCAACTGCTATTCACTGTTGTACATAGGTACACCTATGTATACATATATACCTACATTTATACTTACGGGGCACATGCGGTGAGTGTGGCATTATGAAGATATGATAGATACCTATACACCTATATACTTTCTCACAAACAGCTGCTTACGTATTCATCCGATTTCGGAGCAGCTCGTCTCGATCCGTGCGAGCTTCGTACAGTCGTACCATATACATAAACGTTAAGCGAACGCTCGGCCGAGCTACATGGTAGGCGGAGTGGGGGATGTTAGGTTTTATTTTCGTAACGGAATTTCTTGATTCGGTCGCCGCGCTCAAAGCCCGCGATAAAAGCTATGCAATAGCTTAATAAATTAAAAATGGAATCACTTCTTATAAAAATCGAATTGAAAGGAAAATTCAAATATTTGTTTTTACTTTTGCCATCCTAAAGCCACCCCCCCTTTTTTTCATAATAAAAGCACGTTTTTCTGGAATACTAAAATTAAGAAGTGAGAGGCTAAATATATTTTTGACTCACAAAGAACATTACACCATTATTGTGATACGCATAAAAGTTTTTAGCACTAAGTACGCGTTTGTAATTTGTGCGTCCTCTGACAGAATTCATGTAATGCTTACCAAAACGTAATTATTACACCAAATAGTGTGACAACCTATAACGTGAAGATAGACGCTCTTGGAGTCAAACTAATACGGAAACCATTACCGAGGCACTTCGATGACGGCGCGCGGCGGGGTCGAATACGTCCGAAGATGAAAACGTACGTATCTTCAAATTTTACACGTTACCTCTTAAAACGTAAAATCCATATTTTTAATATTGCTCAGTCACTTCCCTATATCTCACTAACGGTACACGTCGCACGTCGAAATAACTCCTGCGCAGTGCCATCTTCAATCATGCGCGATATGCGCTTCAAACGTTTACAGGGTTGGTAAACTCGGTGAAATATTTAGTTAACCGAAAGAAGAAAAATATTGGAAGTCTGGAGATACGTACAATAAATTAGAGAAATGGCGATGCTTCTGTGCCAAGTCGCCAACGAAATGATGAGGTTATTATAGTCGAAAAGGCTTTCAAAATAAAAACGCTTTAAAAACTGTGGATTAAAAGGACAATAACAAACAATCTAAAAATATAAACATGCCTATTACACGTAATGTACTTTCTTTTAAAAATGTTTATAAAGCAAGATTCTTCATAAATATACTTCTCTGAACGATTGCTACAGTTTTTCGATGAAATTTAAAATCTAGATTAACGATGATTATTTACTTATTAAGATGATGAACAGTGAGATAAACGTGAAATGGAAAAGACGTTCTATTAAAAAAAGATTTACTAGTTGTAGCATACATTGCGTATACAATTAACTGAGCGTCACAGCTTAATTTAATATATTTTAGACTTTAGTCGACATTTCCACTTACACGTTCTTATGAACAAATAAATCATATACTATCAATATCTTTTGCATAAGACTCAAAGGTACAAACATACGAATTATGTTTAGTCATAGACTTTTTTGTTAACTCATGCGTCACCTCATGAGCTAATCAAAAACTTTGGGTGAAATGTAACGCTCTTTCCAATAACGCGCAGTTCGGGTCGCAATTTCGATTCAATTATTTCAGTCATCAAGATTTTTCCCCACGCTCATTTCAATAAATAAACAGTTTATTATCCTAGGTAATTTATTTATACTACTCAGTAAAATTATTACTATTACAAAATCGGTAAAATTCAAACAAACCTATAGTGGCAACCCTCGCATAAATGCGACCGGCCAGCAGTCAGGAGGGCTCCCGTGCGAAGTATAAAACTTCGTCCTTGACGCCATTTCGGCAAAGGACCGTAGGACATCGGCGCAAAATGTCGACCGGCGCGCGAGCTTGTGCATTTGTAAGTAGCGCTTTTATAATAATCCTAATCCTGAATTTTAAAAACTATTTACTGCCTACTAAAATACAAATTACATCCCATTTTTTTTTTCCAAAAACAAATCATAACATTTCAAGAAAAAGTATAAATAGATGTTGTTTTAAATATTTCTATTTATTGTGTAATCATATATAAATATTATAACCGCCTAAAAGATCGGTCTTTTAAGTACACCGTCGCATTGTCTATTGTGCTTTTTTAACCTACTAATTTACATTTACAAATGCCAGATTAACATTTTTGACACTTGGTAAATATTTTTTCGTAATCGTCCACTCGTCTTCTCCTATAACTGTCTCAGTTATCGTTTTAGTATAAAATTTTGTTAAAAAGTGTTACTATTTTCACAATATGTTAAAATTGAATGCATGCAATACATGAAATGGTGTTATGATTTTATAATCTTAAGAGTGGAAAGAAAAACAGGCTGAAGTCCACCCTTATGTAGTATATCAACCAAGAAGCCTATAACAACTAGTATTAATAAAAATTTTCCAACCTTTAATGAAAATATTATGTTTTTAATGTTCTATTTTTCAGCTTTGAAAGTCTTCGGGGAATAAATCCTATAAATATACAAACGAACAAACAAAAGGTCATCGAATAGATTTTAACGATGTTCCATTTTTTTTTATTTTTGGATTGGAACGCCAAACACCATCAAGACCAAACATTTTCAAACTGACATCTGCTGACAGATTTCTACATGTTTTACTGTCGAGATTTTTTTGTTTTTTTTTTTTTTTTTTTTTGCAATATTTGAATTAAATTAGTCGGAATAACCGACTAATTCAACTCATCATTCAATAAATTCTTGATATAAGTATAAAATAACAAATGTTTTACTTTTATTTATTTTTCAGCATAATCTGCACTTATCTAATTATATTTATTACATTCGTTACGTATTTTTTTAACCCGTATAAAAGTAGTTTTCATTTTGTTTGTCAAAATGTGCAGTCACAGCCTCCCTCAGTGCTTCGTCGTCGGTACGTCGGTTCCCTCAAAAATCTTTCTCAAATTAGAGAATAAAAAGTAGTCGCTGGACGCCAGGTCTGACCTGTGCGGTGGACGTCAGGACTTCTGACTCGCAGT